>MCJB01027983.1:78870-96318 GCA_002018475.1 Nicotiana obtusifolia
GGGGGGGGATCGAACCGGGTTTGGGTAATTACCCTTGTCTGGTATAAATTTTATTGGGCTCGTTTAATTCAAACTAGCAGCCCAATCCGATTTCCCTTTTTTCTCTTTTGTTTTGTTTTTCAACTTCTTCTTTTTTTAATTTTCTCTTTTATTATTTTTTAAAACTAAGAATCCTAATAATTAAAAATCCTAAATTACTTAAATGTGAAATTAAGCTAAATAACTAATTATTAAAATTATAATAACACTTAATTCTATGAACTAAAGATTAAAGATTAAGAAGATTGCAAAAATGAACTATTTTTTCGTGATTTTCCAATTTTATCAAACAAATAATTACTAATTTAATCCTAAAAATGAAAAAACAAATCCTAAATGAGATGCATGATATTTTTTGTATTTTCATGATTTAATTAATTAAAAATTAAACAAGCAAGAAAAATATAAGTAATTTAAAATCTAATAGAATTCCTAAAAAAACAAATAATAATTAAAGAGCTATTTTTGATTTTATGGGAGCATTTCGGGTACAGCAAAAATCACATGCTTACAGCTGCCCCTCTTTGCTCGGAGACACGAAGGGTTTTCAGGCAAAGATAAGATGAGCAATTCTGCGGGATTTTTACCTATCTGAAACTCCATGAGAAGCATTTTGAAAAGAGTATGACCGAACCTTGCTTCAAAAATTTCCTACATATCCTTGGCTACAAAGGAATCATGTCAGTGTAGTTCTGGAAGTTTTGGTAGCTGGGACTACCAGGAAGCTATGATTTTGCTGTTGCTGCTGCTGTTACTGCTTGTTGCACTCCTTATTACACCAAAATGGAAAATTAAAAAGCTAAACTAGCTATGTCTATCAGCTATGAGTTACAAGATTCCTATCTACAAATCTCTTGAAGCTTGATCTTGAGTCTTAGCTGGTTCTCGAGGCAGACTCCGATCTGAATCTTGATGCTTGTCAATTGTAGGTGCTGGTTCTTTCCTCAACTTTTGAATCAAAGCGGGACATGCGAAGCTTATGACTTCCATCAAATTTTGAATATATCGCGTCCTCATTCATTGCAGCATTTGAATTTGCTTCCTTTTGTTCTTTTCTTTTCTTTATTCTGGATTGAAATTCATTCTTTCGGTCATCTCGGCCCTGTGCCTTGAAGGAAAACCTGCTCAGACACCAAACCAAATCAAACAAACAAAATTATCCTACCCTAGTTCCATTGGGAAGAATTTGTGAGTTATTTGTAACTAAAAGCTAAACTATTTCTCTATTGAAACCAGTAAAATAAAGGAAGGATTGCCAGTTTATGCTGGGAAGTCGACCGAGTTATGCTGGAAAAAGAAAAGTTCCCGGGTTATGCCGAGGATGTTATCGGTCGATTCTACTGGGGAAAAGAAAAGAGTTCCTGGGTTATGCCAGGGTAAAAGAAAAAGGTCCTCAGGTTATGCCAGGGAGTCCACGGGTTATGCCGGGGATGACAGAAAAATAAAGGTCTTTGGGTTATGCCAAAGAGGTCCACGGGTTATGCCGGGGAGTCCACTGATTATACCGGGTAAAAAGGAAAACAAAGGTCTTTGGCTTATGCCAAAGAGATCCCCCAGTTATGCCGGGGATGAAAGAAAAGATCTTTGGGTTATGCCAAAGAGGTCCGCGGGTTATGCTGGGGATGAAAGAAAAGGTCTTTGGGTTATGCCAAAGAGGTCCACGGGTTATGCCGGGGAGATCCATGGGTTATGCCGGGGATGAAAGAAAATTAAGTCTTTGGGTTATGCCAAAGAGGTCCGCGGGTTATGCCGGGGATAAAGGAAAAACAAAGGTCTTTGGGTTATGCCAAAGTGGTCCACGAGTTATGCCAGGGATGAAAGAAAAACTAAGTCTTTGGGTTATGCCAAAGAGGTCCGCGGGTTATGCCGGGGATAAGAGAAAACAAAGTCTTTGGGTTATGCCAAAGAGGTCCGCGGGTTATGCCGGGGACGAAAGAAAAATAAAGTCTTTGGGTTATGCCAAAGAAGTCCAAAATAATGCAGGAAAGAGTTTGGAGGAGACTTCCCCCTGATTATTGCTGCAGAGCTGTTTTTAGCCTTTTTGCAGTTTCTTTCTGGTCGCACCTGCTTCTTGCGAGGTTGCTTTGGATCGCACCAATTTCCTGTTTTCAAAATAAAAGCAATTGTTAGTTTGAAACGGTGATTGGTTTTGTGGCCTTGATGATTCTGATCACTTGATCCTGGCCCAATTTTTGCGAGAACCTCCGCTTCTTGCTTGGTTTTCTAAAAGTTGATCTCTTTCTTGAATCGAGGGACTCAATTTTTTATAACTTTATTGTGACAGCTTGCCCATATGGGACTTTGTCTTTTCACTATTTCTTTACTCTGGGGCTTTGCTTTTTGATTCTTTTCATTTTCACAATTTTGGGGTTCAGAGCATCAGCCTTCATGGCCAGTTGGGGTCGACTTGATGCACTCGCTGAGGCTGGTACTTCTTTTGGACCTGGCTTTTATTAAGCAAGACCCTGTAAAACCAATCTTGAATCCTTTTCTTTGTATTGGTTTCGGAAGCAGAATTAGACCGAAAGGGATTCAAAGAAAAGTAAACAACAGGCGAGAGAATGAATTTAGAAACATGTCCCTTTCGGGGAAGAGAGAAGGACTTATCTGGGTGCATGCAGACTTTGCATAGGCATGACATACTTCTTGGACTGGATGCCCGATCTGCGCAACTATCCAATTTCTCATAAACCCATCACGATCCGTATTCTAAGAATGAGAAACCTTGCCAGGACTCTTTTAGTACCAATAGTGGCGAGGATTCCTGCTTTTCGATCAACGGCGCCCTTTGCGGGTTTTCGCCAATTGACCTCTCTCATTTCTCTTCTCACCGTCGTTTTGTAGTGCCCTTTGCGAGTTTTCACTAACAAGACTCTCTCATTTTCAGTTTCTCTGCTTAGATGGCCTTATGGTGCCCGTGTGGGTTTTCACCAATAAGACTCTCTCATTTTATTTCTCTCATTTTGAATGCATTATCTGATTCTGGAAACCTTTCATCGATTGATCGGAAGGACTTGAACAAGGTTTGGTCAAGTGAGTTTTGATTGGATTACAACTTTGGAACATTTCAGGCAAAACACCGTCGAACCGTTATAACATCTGCCCCAGTTTTACCTTTGGGGAAATTTGGATTTTATTTTGGTGTGACTGAACCTCAGGGAGAGGCTGCCTACGTATCCTTTCGGAATCAAGTCAGACGTAGTTCAGGCTACATTGTCTTTGGATTTTTGTTTGTTTTTGTTTTGTTTTCTTTTCTTTTCTTTTCTTTTTCTTTTTCTTTTTCTTTTTCTTTTTCTTTTTCTTTTTCCTTTCTTTTTCTTTTCTTTTTATTTTATTTTTTTTTCAACTAAACTTTGCCGTGATGCTTTCAAGTTCCAAAGAGGGTAATCAAAGAAGAATAACCGGCTCAAAGGGTTGGCAAATGATTGGAGTGTTTGGGGTAGCGAGAATGAAAGCCTTCGTCATTCCAATCGGCAAGATTACACATAGTACCTTTTGACTGCATCCGCATTTACAGCTGCTTCGGGGTCATTTCCTTCAATATCTCCCAGGTACAATGCTCCTCTTGGCATTATCTTTCTGATGATATATGGGCCTTTCCAATTAGGAACGAATTTTCCTTTTGCTTCCTGATGATGGGGAAGAATATGCCTTAGAACGAGTTGTCCTACTTCAAACTTTCTGGGCCGTACTTTCTTGTTGTAGGCACGAGCCATTCTTTGCTGGTACAACTGACCATGGAAGACTGCGGCCATTCGCTTTTCATCAATCAGGGTTAACTGTTCCAGGCGGGTTTTGACCCACTCACTATCTTCAATTTCAGCTTCAACAATGATCCGAAGGAAAGGAATTTCAATTTCCGCAGGTATCACGGCTTCAGTGCCATAAACTAAAAGATATGGGGTTGCTCCGATTGATGTGCGCACAGTAGTGCAGTACCCCAACAATGCAAACGGCAACTTTTCATGCCATTGCCTGGAACTTTGAATCATTTTCCTCAAAATCATTTTGATATTCTTGTTTGCTGCTTCCACGGCACCATTGGCTTTGGGCCGATATGGAGTAGAGTTCCTATATGTTATTTTGAATTGTTCGCATATTTCGCTCATCAAATGACTGTTAGGTTTGCAGCATTATCTATGATGATGGTTGAGAGGATGCTAAAGCGGCATATAAGATTGGAATGCACGAAACCCACCACAGCTTTCTTGGTAACAGATTTGAGGGTGATTGCTTCAACCCATTTCGTGAAGTAGTCGATGGCAACCAATATTAATTTGTGCCCGTTTGAGGCTTTTGGCTCGATCGGCCCAATGACGTCCATGCCCCTGGCAACAAATGGCCAAGGTGATGACATAGGATGTAGTTCTGTGGGAGGTGCGTGAATCGAATCGTCGTGCATCTGACACTGATGACATTTCCTAACAAAACTGAAACAGTCTTTCTCCATGTTCATCAAGTAGTAGCCTGCTCGGAGGATTTTCTTTGCCAAGACATACCCGTTCATGTGGGGTCCGCACACTCCTGCGTGCACTTCATGCATGATTTTTCCAGCCTCTTCGGCATCAACACATCTTAACAAATTGAGATCCGGGGTCCTTTTGTATAAGATATCACCGCTCAAAAAGAAACCACTTGCCCGTCGTCTGATGGTTCTCTTTTGGTCTCTGCTAGCTTGATCCGGGTATTCTTTAGTTTTCAGAAACCTCTTGATGTCAAGATACCATGGTTGAACACTTGGTTTTGCTTCAACCGTATTACAATAGCCATGCCTTTCACGGATTTGGATTTCCAAAGGATCAATGTGGGCATTGCCTGGGTAAGGCAGCATCGAGGCCAAAGTAGCAAGTGTATCAGCTAATTCGTTGTGACAACGTAGGATGTACCTGAACTCTATTGACTTGAATCGTCTGCTTAGAACTTCCACATGTTGCCTATATGGAATAAGCTGACATATCTGGTTTTCTCCTTGAGCTTGTCGGATAATCAGGTCCGAGTCTCCCATGATTAACCATTTTTCGACATCTTGGGCGATTTCCATGTTCATACCCATAATGCAGGCTTCATATTCGGCAGGTTGTTTGTGCAGAAAAATCGAAGCCTAGCTGTGGCCGGATAATGCTGACCATTAGGTGAGATCAAGATTGCCCCAATCCCAACACCTTTTGCCTTTACCGCTCCATTGAAGAACATTTTCCAAGTATTGGTGTCTTCAGATATTGCCTTAATTGAATTTACCTCTACTCATCATCGACCGGATTTTCAGCCAGAAGGTCTTCTAACGCCTGGGCTTTCATTTCCGTGCAAGTGACATAGACTATGTCAAATTCTGTGAGAAGGATCTGCTACTTTGCTAACCTCCCAGTGGGTATTGGCTTCTGGAATATGAACTTTAGCGGATCCAACCTGGTTATGAGGTAGGTGGTGTATGCTTGCAAATAATGCCCCAGCTTCTGAGCGACCCAAGTTAAAGCGCAACAAGTTCTTTCCAGCAAAGTGTACTTGGCTTCATAACTGGTAAAATTCTTGCTCAAATAGTAAATGGCCTGTTCTTTCCTTCCAGTCACATCATGTTGCCCGAGTGCACAGCCGAAAGAATTTTCCAGGACTGTCAGATACAAGAATAGAGGTCTCCCTGGCTCAGGTGGGACCAATACTAGCGAATTCGACAGATACATTTTGATTTTGTCAAAAGCTTCTTGGCACTCGTCCGTCCATTTGATGGCCGCATCTTTCTTTAACAACCTGAATATGGGTTCACATGTAGAAGTCAACTGAGCAATGAACCGGCTGATATAGTTCAATCTTCCCAACAAACTCATGACGTCTTTCTTGGTTTTTGGAGGGGGTAGATCCCGAATAGATTTTATCTTGGTTGGATCTAGCTCAATGTCTCTTCGACTGACTATGAAACCCAATAGCTTGCCGGATGGGACTCCGAATGTACATTTGGCTGGGTTTAGCTTCGAATCATATTTGCGCAGCCGCTCAAAGAATTTCCTCAGATCTCGGACATGATCCTCCCTAGTTTTAGATTTGATGATCACATCATCCACATACACTTCTATTTCTTGATGCATCATGTCATGAAAAATTGTGGTCATGGCCCTCATGTAGGTTGCCTTGGCGTTCTTCAATCTAAATGGCATGACCCTATAACAGTATGTGCCCCAAGGTGTGGTGAAGGCTGTCTTTTCAGCGTCTTCTTCATCCATCAACACTTGATGATATCCTGCGAAATAGTCCACAAATGACTGTATCTCATGTTTGGCACAATTATCAACAAGGATATGGAAATTTGGCAAAGAAAAATTATCCTTGGGACTTGCTTTATTTAAATCTCTATAGTCCACACACACTCGGGTTTTTCCGTCTTTCTTTGGTACTGGGACTACATTAGCTAGCCACGTGGTGTATCGAACTACCCGGATCACCCCTGCTTTTAGCTGTTTCGTGACCTCTTCTTTGATCTTGTCACTGATATCAGTTTTAAACTTTCTTTGCTTTTGCTGAACAGGGGGATAATTAGGGTACGTCGGAAATTTATGAACCACTATATCAACACTGAGTCCTTGCATGTCATCGTATGACCAAGCAAACACATCTTTGAACTCAAACAAGAGTTGGATTAATGCATCTCGAGTTTTTTCATCTGTGTGAATGCTTATCTTGTTTCCCTTATTTCTTCAGAACTACCCAAATCAACCGGCTCAGTATCATTTAAGTTCGGCTTAGGTTTATTCTCAAATTGTTCCAATTCTCGGTTTATTTCCTTAAAGCCTCTTCTTCATTATATTACGGTTCTTGGTTCATTACTTCACAGTTAGACAGTGTGTTTAGATCTGGGCACGAAGTCCGCAAGCATGTCATGTTACTTAAAGCCGCATTATTAGAACTGAAAAGAAGAAAAAAAAAATAACAAAATCAGAAGAGAAGAATGATGAAATATTGGTTTTATTTCATTGAATTTTGAAGATAACAGGGTTTACACTTGGAATTAAAGACAAGAAACTAAAGATAGGAAAACTAAAACAAACAAAACATCCGAGTTACACCCTAGAATAACTCGTAATGCAGAAAAAGTGGCAAGACAAATCTACCGGGACTCCCTCCTGATTGGGAATGGCGTAGCCTTCCAATTTTGCAGCTTGGCACAAAGTCCCATGTACAGCACCTCAGCGGTGCTTGAGCCTTCCCCCTGCTGAACCATGTGGGTTTCATACAACATCTGTTTCATAGCCCCACAAATTTCTTCAATTTTCTAGGCCGTAAAGGCTTCATCTTCCTCCTCGTCACTGTACTTAGGCTTGACAAATGTTTTGTACAGATGTGGAATCGGCTGAGTCAAGACCCACCCATCATTCTTCCTTTTCTGGCAATCGAGGTGATAGGCTCAGCTGTTCCTTGCAGTGATCTCCCGAGCCCTTTCCCAGGTTGGTAGCCATGTCTGATCATTTCTTTGGCTACCATGATTGATGCGTTTGACAGGAAGGGTTGAGGGCAAGGGTTTCCCTCTTCACACCGATCTGCGACCACAATTTCAAAAGTTTGATAGATTATATGTTCACTTCCTTCCTTTGCTTCAAGGTATGGGACTGATGGATCGCGATAAATTGATTGTTCATCCTCTCCATGAACCACAATCTCCTGGTTTCATATTCAAATTTAACCATATGGTGGAGAGTGGAGGGCACGGATCCTGCCGTATGGATTCACGGTCGTCCCAAGAGAAAATTGTATGAAGTGTCCATATCTAGAACCTGAAAGGTTACTTCGAAGTCGACCGGACCAATAGTCAGGACCAGGTCAATTTCTCTAATAGTATCCCTCTTCATTCCATCGAAAGCACGTACGCACACATCATTAGGTCTGATTTTCTTGGTGCAGATTTCCATGCGCTGTAGGGTTGAGAATGGGCAGATATCTACCACAGAACCTCCATCCAACATGACTCTTTTTACATAATACCCTTCACATTTGACTGTCAGATGAAGGGCTTTATTGTGGGCAGCCCTTTCCGGGGGCAGATCATTTTTGCTGAAAGAAATTTGATGGGTTGCAAAGAATCTTTCAGCCATCCTCTCCAGTTGTTCTACCGTAGTTTTAATAGGCACATATGCTTCGTTGAGGGTTTTGATTAAAACCTTTTGATGCTCGGTTGAGCTCATTAACAGAGATAGAAGAGAGACTTGATCGGGAGACTTTCGAAGTTGATCAATTACTTCGTAGTCTGCCATCTTCATCTTTTGGAAGAATGCCTCCGCTTCTTCGGGGCTTACCGGTTTCTTGGATGGGAAGCGTTTCTTTGTAGCATTATTTACTTCCCCCAAATTGAGATACCTCTCAGCCGAGTTGTCTTCTTGGATTTCTCCCAAGATTTCTTTGCCTTTGTATGTCACTACCGTCTTGCTGTAGTTCCATGGCACGGCAGTGGGGTTAGTCACGGGCCTTTGTGGCGTGCGACCGATAACCACTGGCTCATTCAGCCTTGGTGGACATACCAGTCCCCGAACCACATAGGTCCCCTTTTGCACATACATTTGAGCCTTTTGTTTGCTTAATTCAAATCTCTTGGGAGGGCTTAATAGCATTTGTTCTTTCTTGCGCCCTCGGGGGACATAAAGAATAGCATCTTTGGAGGGCATTGCCCCTTCTCTTCCGCCTTCTGAGGAACATTTTTGCTCTTCTTCTCTGTTCTGTCCTGTTTTGGGACAGCTTTTTGCTTTGTTTCTATATCGCCTATGGCGATGATAGCTTTCAAGGCTGGGTCGAATTCCTTGTCTTCACAGATCATTTCAATAACCGGCCCATTGTTGTGAGCCAGTAGCAGATTATTGGTTACATTGGGGATATCCTCATCCCTCAGCACTATTCTTTTTTGTTCAATTAAATCTTCCACCGCTCTTTTCAATGTCCAACAATTTTCCGTATCATGCCCTTCTCCCCCAGAGTGATATGCACATCGGGTGTCCCGTTGGTAAGAGGGTGACTCTGGGTTTTGCCTATTTGGGGGTACAGGCTGTAGCAAACCCATTTGGACCAACTTCAGGAACAAACTTGAATATGATTCACCAATGGGTGTGAAGTTTGTTTTTCTTGGCGGCTTCCGAGCACGGAAATTATTTTGTGGGGGTCGTGGATTGTAGTAGGCTTGGTACGGAGGTTGATTTCTGGGAGGTGGAGCTCTGTTTTGATTAAATTGTTGTTGGGGCCTGCCATATGGCTGGGCATTCATCACTGCACATGGTGGATGAGCATAGGCTATATCCTGGTGAGGGTAGTAGTGCTGTGGGGCCCTTCCAGAGAAAAGAGGTCTAGGTGGACGGGGCTTTCTTGTACTTGAAGTAGCCATTGACGATTCTTCTTTCTTCTTTCGATTGGCTAACCCTCTAGACCCGCCTTGAATGGCTTGGGAGGTAGCTCTGATTGCAGATTGACTCAAAATCCGCCCTGTTTTTAGACCGTTCTCGACCATTTCTCCAATATTTATGGCTTCAGCAAACGGCTTCCCCATCGCTGACATCATATTTTGATAATAATCAGCCTTTTGGGCTTGGAGAAAAACCGTGACCATTTCAACTTTGTCCATCGGAGGCTTCACCCTCGATGCTTGTTCACGCCATTTGACGGCATACTCCCTGAAGCTTTCGGAGGCTTTCTTTTTTAAGTTGGCTAAGGAATTTCTGTCCGGCGCAATATCAATATTGTACTGGAATTGCCGGATAAAATCTCTTGCCAAATTATCCCAAGTATGCCAACGGGATAATTCCTGGTCCATGTACCACTCGGAAGCAATACCGACCAAACTCTCCCCAAAATAAGCCATGAGGAGCTCTTCTTTTCCGCCCGCTCCCCTTTGTTGATTACAATACTTTTTGAGATGAGCGATGGGATCCCCATGTCCATCATATTTCTCAAACTTCGGGGTTTTGAAACCCAACGGTAGATGCACCTGAGGAAACATACACAGATCGGCGTACGATACACTTCTCTGTCCACTCAAACCTTGTATATTCTTGAGACTTTGCTCGAGACTTCTCATCTTTCTAGCAATCTCATCCTGCTCAGGAGTTTTTACATTTGTCTCCTGCCCTGAGGTAAACTCATTCCTGGGCAGTTGAGGATAAGTCGTTGCAGCGAACTGGGCTGATTCTATCGGGAAAGGCTGTGCTTGATATGTAAAAGGGGAAGGGTTAAAGCTAGGCCTGGGCAAGGCATGTTGCGTCATGGCTGAGCAAGGCGGTGTAGTAAATATGTTTGAGGCTGCATCAGAAATTGACGCCTGGGGGCGATCCTCGGAGGGTGTTCCCACAAAATTAGCAGTGATGGTAGGGTGTCCCAGTTGGTAGCTTATCGGGATGTTGGAAGTCCCACTGGCCCTGGGAAAGAGTTCAGGAAATCCGGGAATTGCATTTGGTGGTTCCTTTCCATTTGTCCAGGCGTCACACATTTCCATCATGCGGAGACGCAATAATCTATTTTCTTCGGCAGCTGCCGATTCTGGAACCAAGATGCCTGAGATTGGATTTTCCTCTGCAATAGGAACTATCGGCAAAGTTATCTCCGAATTCATTTCGACACTTCCTTTAGATCTTGTGAAGTATGGATGAGACGCCAGGTTACCACAAAACCAATCACCTTACTTGTAAAAACCTGAACTTAACAGCAAACCGGTTAGTTTGGAGCAAATAACACATAGGTAATCGCACGTTGGGGTGTGATGCACCTAAGCAGTTAAATGTGTTCCTATATGTTTCACAACGTTTGCATGTTTCATCCCGACTTTGCCTATTTCCCTCAAAAGTTCTTCTTCTTTTTTACCTTCCGATTTTCACTCTTTTCTTTCCATCCCGTTCTTGCTCTCTCTTTTCTTTTCTTTTTTTCGTTGATCATCATTTCATTTATCTTTTTTTTTAATGGGTATTGCGTAATTTCGGAGAAATAAATGTAAAAATAAAGAAACAGTTTTTGGGAATTTTTGATTTTCATTAATAAAATTCTTCTATTACAAACTCAATTCTTAAAGAAAAACTGCAACAGACTTGAAACAATTCCTGAAATAAATAAAATAAAATAATGGAATACAGATTTAAAAAATGTAAAATCAGGAATACATTAATGCTTCAGTTCCTGGGGCCCATGGGACATCGTTCGGTCTTGCCACGGGCCTGTGTGCAAGATCCCCTTGGAGACGCTCCCAATCACTCATTATCTGGCGGACAAATATCATTACCGCGGAAAAGAAGGTGGTTTGAGTCATATCTTCGCATGCTTGGCATTTTGCGACAATATATTCAGCAATGGCTCTGACCTTTTCTCGAAAAACACCTTTTTCTTGAAGCAAGCGCCCTATTTGTTGATCTCGGGCTTTTAGCACTTGAGTGTCACGACAGCTCTAATTCTGTAGCCGTTGCATATCCTGCTCCATTCGGGCCATCAGGTCATAGCAATGCTCCCTATCAGCTTGAAAATTTTGAGCCTGTTTGTCTGTCTCACTTTCAAGATTAGCTATCTTTCTCTTCAAATCGGTGATTGTCCCTTCATATTTTCTTTTTATTTGCCGAACAAATTGTGCCCGCCCTTCTGCGTTTTTTGCCAATTGTTCTCGCATTTTTGCTTGATTTGCCTTGGACTATTCTAGATTGTCTTGACATTCAAGCACTTTCTTTCTCAAACTGCTCATAAGCCTCCCATCCGCTTGGCTTCTTTCCTGATTTCTAGCAGTTATTTTCAGTTGCTGGATTTGAGCTTTGAGGGTTTCATTTCTTGAGTCAGTTTTTTCTTTTCACCCTTATCTGCAGCTGCTTGCAAACCATTCTCGAAATGAAGATCCCTGACTTGCTTTTCTAGTTTTCTTATGATAGCCTGGTATTCATTTTCTTTGGCCAACCAATCCCACTGAGCTTGTGATTCCTCGATGAATTCTTGAAGGTGGGGTCTTTTGGCCGGCCTTCCAAACTCGACTTCTTTTTTGTACCAAGCAAGATAGCCAGGTGAGACTTCACATCGGGACATGTCACGCACACAAGTATTTGCCAACAGGTATTGGCATTCACTCCAAATCTGACGAACCACCTTTTCAGGGAACTGTCCATTAGTGCTGATCTCAATTGCATGACGGCTAAGGTCTTCATCTTTGGGCACCATTTGGCACCTCTCCAACTGTCTCAAGACCCGATATAGGGCATAAGGCTGGATACTTTTAAGACCCATCAGGAGAAAGTGAGACCCAGTAGCTGGCATATATATGACTTCGTCAACAGGAAAACAGCCAAGCGTCCATTCTATATGTTCCGCGTTAATAGAACAGAAATGGGATATCCACTCTGCGACCCCTTCAGGCATGCTAAAACCTTTGACCCTCGCACTGAATTCCTTTATGCAACTCTTCTCTGTTGACGTGTACCTCATGCATTGAGGACGCTGACATAAATATTCAATCATCCATATTTGTAACAGAAGGTTGCACCCCTCAAAAACGTTTCCTCCAGCCTTACAGGCTGTGAGAGCTCGGAATATTTCAGATATTATCATGGGCGCGAGGATGCTTTTGGCCAGGGTGATCAAAGTGCTGACAACCCCAGCTATCCGAATATCAATGTTTCCGTCTTTTCTGGGGAACACTAGGAGACCCATAAATACCACCATAAAAGCGAAGCACCTGTGCTCTTCCCATTTTAATCGGTTTCCTTTACTGCAGATCTTGCTTTCCGGATTGTTGAAGCCCCCCATATGCCCATACCGCTGATATATGAATTGGAGAGTAGAAAAGTCGTCTGCCAGATCCGGGTTTTGGACCCCCTACTTATTTTCAACATATCTAGGTATTTGTGTGGAGTGACAGCTCTTGGAGCAACCAAATACCCATGCCTCAATGGAGTTTCATTTTTCCCGATATACCCGGTTATTTCTTCCAAGGTGGGTGTAAGCTCAAAGTCTGAGAAATGAAAAACATTGTGGGCTAGGTCCCAGAATGTAACCAAGGCCTTTATGATATCTCCTCTGGGACTGATCATTAGCAAGTCAGTGAGACCCCCCCAAATATAATTTAACCGTATTTTACCCTGATTCGCCTAGATCTTTCCACCACATGTGCAGCTCCAAAGGAATCTTAGTCAATATCTCCATTGGTAATTTTTGATTCATGCTCGTTCTGCACATTTAAATTAAAGTGATTGAAAAAACCAGCGAATTTTCCAAAAAAAAGAGTTGATCTTGCACACATTTTAAAGAACCGGCTACTTTTGCAAATACAGCCCTTCAGCACTTCGAAGGGAAGATTTTAGGGTTATGCTCTCTAGGTAGCCAAAAACTGAAATAGGTGGTCGTTTTTGCAAAAACAGCCTTCCTTTTGGAGATATTTGGGCTATTTATGCAAATACGACATTACCTTACAACTTCACTTTTTTCCTAAAAGAAGAAAGGGTATTTCTGGATTTTTGTTCTTTTTCTTTTTTTTTTTCTTTTTTATTGTCGAAAGAAAAACTTCTTTGGGGTTTTTCAAGAATAGAAGAAAATATTTGATTGAATTTTGCTTTATCTTTTTTCAAGGAAGAAAAATTTTCATTGCCTCGAATTCCTAAGATTTTATTTATTACCAAAAATCAAGAAAGAAAGTATTTCGGATATTTAGAAAAAGTAAAGAAATATTTTTTGAGTTCTTATGTAAGAAAGAAAGTTTTTCGGATATTTCGTTTTTTTAGAAAGATATATTTTTTTTGGAGCCTTCAAAAGTAAGAAAGAAAATATTTAGACTTTTTTCTTTTTATTTTTTTTTTATTTTCTTTCATTTTAGAAAGACAAAATATTTGGACTTCAACTTTTCAAAATTCTTTATTTTTCCTCATTTTTTCTTTTCGATTTTTGTTTCCCCTTTTATCGTTTTCCTTTTTTTATTTTTTATTTTTATCAATTTTCTTTCTTTTCTATATTTCTTTTTTTTTTCTTTTCAAAATTTCGGCAGAGTTTCGACTTATTTCTGACACTAGATATTTTTTTTTAGAAAAACATGTAATCGATTCTCAATTTTCTCATACCTCAACTTCATCATTTCTTTTTTTAATTTTACTCTAACCGCCGGTCAACACGCAAATCGAGGTAAATAAATGCACAAGTAGCACGTATATTATGCATCAAGATGGTCTTTGATTACGAGGTCACCTGTCCTAGACGGAGCCAACCCCTATGTTGAGTCCCCAACGTCAAATGCATATGATGCAAATAAACGTTCATACTAGGGATCCGGCATGAGGATATGTTATTCCAAGCTGAAAACCTGGGTATTGTTCTAGACTTGTGTACCCGAGCGGACAACTCGAGCCGAGGACGGGGCTACGTACAGGGCACCAAAAGGCCACCCAGCTTTGTAACTTGTCCGGCCTCTTTCTTATTTAAGGTATGACACTAACAGAATAGGGAGTCACGGTCAGCGTGCACATCCTCGAAGATGAGAAGAGAAGGGTTCGCAACAGTTTTATATACAGTTCAAATAATATCAAGGCAGTAAAAAGCGGCATTTAGCACATTAGGCTCAACATGTAACAAAATCAAACAATAATAAAGCCAAACATAACAGTTATTCTAAGCTCGAATTCTTGAACCCTAAACCAGAGATTCTGGGTTCGACCCCAGCAGAGTCGCCAGAGTTGTCACACCTACTTTTCGTACACCCCCGAGGAGTATATAAGGGAGTTTTTCCAATTAAAGTGACATTATTCGAAATGGAATTATTTGTTTTATTTTATCAGAGTCGCTACTTGGAATATTTAATTGGTGTCCCAAGTCACCGGTTTTTTATCCCAAATCGAGAAAAATTTCGACTTTCCTTGTGAAGTCTGCGAACCAGAAATTCTGAGTAAGAAATTCTGTTAACCCGAGGGAAGGTGTTAGGCACTCTCAGATTCCGTGGTTCTAGCACGGTCGCTCAACTATTATAATCGGCTTATTGTCTGATCCTAATACATATTCCTAGCCTATGATATATTTTACCGTTAACCGCTTTTGTATAATTATTAGAGAATTACAATGTTAATTAAAATATGTCACGAACCACGTTACATAAAAACACCCATAATCCGTAACATATTTTAATTTAACATTGAGATTTGGATTTGGGTCACATAAATGCGCACCTAAGTTTAGGAAACTGAGTTATTAGAATAACGTGCCTAAAGTAACTATGCATTTTTAACTTTTCGAGGGTCATGAAATTCACTGAATAGCATACCTCGGTTTTCTAAGTATTTTAGAATTTATTAATGAGGGCGATGCATTTTGAAATTTTATTTGGCGCGGCACACCTCAAATTATTTGAAAACTTTCCTTATTTGAAGTTATTAAATGTGAGTTACCTAAAAGGCACCCTCGAACTTAGCATTGTTACTATGTCACGGGAACCGTACCCATAGTCACAATGTTTTGTTAATCGTGCCTAAAAGCAAGCTACGAAAGTTAAGGCTTTTAAGACTTAATTATTTAAATTTGTATTTAACTATTAAGAGGGCCATAGATGATCGTTGCTAATTACATGGCTACCTCTATTAATTAAAGGAATTTTTATATCTAAAATTCTTAGCACTAAGTCTATTTGTTTAATGCCATTTAGAAGCCCACATGTACACAGCAAATAGTCCATTTGGTTTCTGCACTGAACAACAGGCCTGCTTGGGCTCCAACTGTTTTCGATTTCAGGGCCATAACAGACCCCTCAGAATAAAGTCATAAGCTCAATTACGAATATAGCCACTAGTTTCAGAAATAGCCCCACTTGGAATTTAACAGATTTCAGTCAAAATAATGATCAGATTTGGTCCTGGATGCCACTGAAATGGGCCAACCCACTAATCATTAAGTTATCCTAGTCCAAATTCTATCAATTAACTTTCCACACAGAACACACGGCCCAAATTAACATAACTAGCATGATGTTGCAACATTAAAAGGCCAGAAATGAAATTCTTAAACTAATACATAATCAGATTCAAACCCATCAATTTAAGTACGCAAATTAATAGTTCCAGATTCAAAATCAATCATAACATCTAGCCAAGACTCGACTGGATTAGGCTGACCCAAATTCCAGATGGAATTTTAAAAGTTGGGCCTAGATGCCACTGAAATAAGTCAGCTTAAAGGCAGGCCCAATACCAGCCTTAAACAAAGCTGCACTTTCAAAACTGGGCTATAAATGCAGCCCAAACATCACAGATAGTGCAATTCAACATATGCTCGCTTTGCATGAACTTCAACGGATTTGATACCATTTATACAATCATATAAGTAAGAAGAAATTAATTACAAATTCTCAATCAATTTGAATAGATTAACATCATAACTATGAACTCACTAATTGATTGCAAAGCTGATATACTGAACTGTTACAGAACTTTATCATTCCATCTTTGAACTTACAAAAACAACTACCCAAATTCTAGCATAACATATTAAACAGTGACCAATAGCCTTCTCCCTGTTCCTTCTTCAAATTTCAGTTTTAACTAATCAAAACAGAAAGAGATGAGATAAACACTGCTTCCTACTTTAATTTAAATCGAAAATGTTAACTCCAATTATTTTTTTGGTCGAATAAACACTGTTTTTCAGCATATTAGGTATTCTATATTACAACAGTAGCACCCCTAACATGTTTCAGCAGTATAAGTGATCACCAATAGCTACTGAATCACTTTTAAGCAGTTTCAACTAAAGTTTCAGTTAACTGAACAAAAAAAAACAAATAGAAAAGCTGGAACTGGTAGGGAAGCAGAGACAAAATGAGATGAACAGAGTTGTGAAGAAAACTAAAGACATAGTACAGCAGTAACTCAGATTTCATCACCAAACCAGCCAAAGAACTCCAAACAACTACTGATATATGATCCATTAACACTAATCAGTCCAAGTTTACAACATTCACAATTTCAAACATTGATAGGACGATGAACTCAAATAAATTGAACCATTAAACATGTCAATTATATAGCACCAGGCAGTAAACAAATTACTTTACTCATGATATCAATTTAAAGTTGCCGAGATGTTCGAATATACCTATATAGCAGCAAGCAAATCCTATCTAATTGACAGCAAACAGCAGCAAGCAATACAGCAACCCACAATTCGATCCACTTCAACAATCAGAAATGCACGAGAAGATTTAGCAAATACTCAGAAGTCTACTGTCCTTTTAGAAATTTAGTTTCCTTTTCGAAACTGTAATTGTATAGTCGAGTCTCAAAATCTATGTGAGTCTGTGAGTGTATATGCGTATATGTGTGTGAGTGTGAGAAATGTGTGTATCTGTCTAGGGAATGAGAGTGTGTGTATCTGTCCAGGAATCCCAATACTCTTTTCTATCCCCCTATATATGCAAAAATCGGAGAATAATTTCTAAAATCTGTTTGTTATGCC
>MCJB01027983.1:96339-141646 GCA_002018475.1 Nicotiana obtusifolia
AAAAACTGTTTCTTCTGTATGTGATAAAATAATCTCTTTCTAACATATTTCTGGACAGCTGTCCTCCTTTCAGTTGTAATCTTTCTGAAATTGTTCATTTTAGCCCAGATTTTTCACTTTTGTTTATTCATTTTGCATTTGAGGACCCACCTAGAAACTTCTGAATCTGCTAGTTTTTTACTTACAGATTCCTTCTTAGATATTACCCAAATTAACCCCTCAAAATACTGATTTTACTTTGTTAAACCATTACGGGTCAAGTCGACCTGACTCCTAACAAGACCCAGCCCAATTCCAACCCAGTTCTTATCTTGGGCTTCGATTTTCAGAAGCCCAGATTTTAGAAATACACTCTTTATCCATGGCCATTACTGAGTCTTGATGACTCGGCCATTTTAAACCCAAAAACAGTGAAACAACAAAGAAGCAGAAACAGACAAACTTTGACAACAAGAATTAAAATCAAAAAATTGAAAAACTAAAGAAAAGGGGTAGAAGATGAGAAACAAATAAACAGAAAACAAAAAAGAGAAGGATGAAGAAAATACCTCGGACAAAAGCATCTTCAAAAATTTTGATTTTTTTAAACCAAAATTGACCTTAACCGTGTGTTATTGTTAAAAACACACGGTTAAAGTCTATTTTGACTTTAACTCGGTTCCAGAAAAGCTACGATTTAGAATTTTCGAACTTTAGGGTTTCATTCTTCGATTTAAAATCTAAGGGATTTCTGGAGGTTTTGGTTGGAACGGGGGAAGGATTTGGGATGAGGAGACGAAGGTGGTCATAGGGTGTGGTCTTAGGTCGATTTGGGGGTGGATTAGGGTGAGGAGCCGCCATGGCTTCACTGAGGGTTTGGGGGCGGCTAGAGTATGGTTTTTTTCAGAGAAGGGGTCGTTTGGAAGGAAACGGAAATGTGGTGGGGTGGGGGGGGGGTAAGATTCGGATATATATATAGTCAAAGGAGGGTCAGTTGTGAGTCGTTAGATCTGCTGCGATCAACGGCTCAGATCAATTCATTTAATCCGAACGGCGTCGTTTGGGTACGGGCGGAATCGAACCGGGTTTGGGTAATTACCCTTGGGCTGGCCTGGTAAAAATTTTATTGGGCTCGTTTTATTCAAACTAGCAGCCCAATCTGATTTCCCTTTTTTCTCTTTTGTTTTGTTTTTCAACTTCTTTTGTTTTTAATTTTCTCTTTTATTACTTTAAAATTAAGAATCCTAATAATTAAAAATCCTAAATTACCTAAATATGAAATTAAGCTAAATAACTAATTATTAAAATTATAATAACACTTAATTCTAAGAATTAAAGATTAAAGATTAAAAAGATTGCAAAAATGAACAATTTTTTTGTGATTTTCCAATTTTATCAAACAAATAATTACTAATTTTATCCTAAATATGTATAGACAAATCCTAAATGAGATGCATGATAATTTTTTGTATTTTCATGATTTAATTAATTAAAAATTAAACAAGCAAGAAAATTATAAGTAATTTAAAATCTAATAGAATTCTTAAAAAAGTGAATAATAATTGAAGAGCTATTTTTGATTTTATGGGAGCATTTCAGGTACGGCAAAAATCACGTGCTCACAGCTGCCCCTCTTTGCTCGGAGACACGAAGGGTTTTCGGGCATAGATAAGATGTGCAATTCTGTGGGATTTTTGCCTATTCGAAACTCCATGAGAAGCATTTTGAAAAGAGTCTAACCGAACCTTGCTTCAAAGGTTTCCTACATATCCTTGGCTACAAAGGAATCAGGTCAGTGTAGTTCTGGAAATTTTGGTAGCTGGGACTACCAGGAAACTGTGATTTTCACTGTTGCAGCTGCTGTTACTGCTTGCTACGCTCCTTATTACACCAAAATAGAAAAATAAAAAGCTAAACTAGCTACGTCTATCAGCTATGAGTTACAAGATTCCTATCTACAAATCTCTTGAAGCTTGATCTTGAGTCTTAGCTGGTTCTCGAGGCAGACTCCGATCTGAATCTTGATGCTCGTCAACTGTAGGTGCTGGTTCTTTCCTCAACTTTTGAATCAAAGCGAGACATGCGAAGCTTATGACTTCCGTCAAATTTTGAATATATCGCGTCCTTGTTCATTGCAGCATTTGAATTTGCTTCCTTTTGTTCTTTTCTTTTCTATATTATGGATTGAATTTCATTCTTTTGGTCATCTCGGCCCTGTGCCTTGAAGGAAAACCTGCTCAGACACCAAACCAAATCAAACGAACAAAATTATCCTACCCCAGTTCCATTGCGAAGAATTTGTGAGTTATTTGTAACTAAAAGCTAAACTATTTCTCTATTGAAAACAGTAAAATAAAGGAAGGATTGCCAGTTTATGCTGGAAAGCCGACCGAGTTATGCTGGAAAAAGAAAAGTTCCCGGGTTATGCCGAGGATGTTGTCGGTCGATTCTACTGGGAAAAGAAAATAGTTCCTAGGTTATGCCAGGGTAAAAGAAAAAAGTCCTTGGATTATGCCAGGGAGTCCACGGGTTATGCCAGGGATGACAGAAAAATAAAGGCCTTTGGGTTATTCCAAAGAGGTCCACGGGTTATGCCGGGGAGTCTACGGATTATACGGGGAAAAAGGAAAACAAAGATCTTTGGGCTATGCCAAAGAGATCCCCGAGTTATGCCGGGGATGAAAGAAAAGATCTTTGGGTTATGCCAAAGAGGTCCGCGGGTTATGCCGGGGAGATCCATGGGTTATGCCGGGGATGAAAGAAAATTAAGTCTTTGGGTTATGCCAAAGAGGTCCGCGGGTTATGCCGGGGATGAAGGAAAAACAAAGGTCTTTGGGTTATGCCGAAGAGGTCCACGGGTTATGCCGGGGATGAAAGAAAAAGTAAGTCTTTGGGTTATGCCAAAGAGGTCCGCGGGTTATGCCGGGGATAAGAAAAAACAAAGTCTTTGGGTTATGCCAAAGAGGTCCGCGGAGGTCCGCAGGTTATGCCGGGGATAAGAAAAACTAAGTCTTTGGGTTATGCCAAAGAGGTCCGCGCGTTATGCCGGGGATGAAAGAAAAGGTCTTTGGGTTATGCCAAAGAGGTCCACAGGTTATGCCGGGGAGATCCATGGGTTATGCCGGGGATGAAAGAAAATTAAGTCTTTGGGTTATGCCAAAGAGGTCCGCGGGTTATGCCGGGGTTGAAGGAAAAACAAAGGTCTTTGGGTTATGCCGAAGAGGTCCACGGGTTATGCCGGGGATGAAAGAAAAAGTAAGTCTTTGGGTTATGCCAAAGAGGTCCGCGGGTTATGCCGGGGATAAAGGAAAAACAAAGGTCTTTGGGTTATGCCAAAGAGGTCCGCGGAGGTCCACGGGTTATGCCGGGGATAAGAAAAACTAAGTCTTTGGGTTATGCCAAAGAGGTCCACGGGTTATGCCGGGGATAAGAGAAAACAAAATCTTTGGGTTATGCCAAAGAGTTCCACGGGTTATGCCGGGGACGAAAGAAAAATAAAGTCTTTGGGTTATGCCAAAGAAGTGCAAAATAATGCAGGAAAGAGTTTGGAGGAGACTTCCCTCTGATTATTGCTGCACAGCTGTTTTTAGCCTTTTTGCAGTTTCTTTCTGGTCGCACCTGCTTCTTGCGAGGTTGCTTTGGATCGCACCACTTTCCTGTTTTCAAAATAAAAGCAGTTGTTAGTTTGAAACGGTGATTGGTTTTGTGGTCTTGATGATTCTGATCACTTGATCCTGGCCCAATTTTGGCGAGAACCTCCGCTTCTTGCTTGGTTTTCTAAAAGTGATCTCTTTCTTTAATCGAGGGACTCAATTTTTTGTAACTTTATTGCGACAGCTTGCCCATATGGGACTTTGTCTTTTCACTTTTTCTTACCTCTAGGTCTTTGCTTTTGGATTTCTTTTCATTTTCACAATTTTGGGGTTCAGAGCATCAGCCATCATGGCCAGTCGGGGTCGACTTGATGCACTCGCTGAGGCTGGTACTTCTTTTGGACCTGGCTTTTATTAAGCAGGACCCTGTAAAACCAATCTTGATGCCTTTTCTTTGTATTGGTTTCGGAAGCAGAATTAGACCGAAAGGGATTCAAAGAAAAGTAAACAACAGGCGAGAGAATGAATTTAGAAACATGTCCCTTTCGGGGAAGAGAGAAGGACTTATCTGGGGTGCATGCAGACTTCACATAGGCATGACATACTTCTTGGACTGGATGCCCAATCTGCGCAACTATCCAATTTCTCATAAACCCATCACGATTCGTATTCTAAGAATGAGAAACCTTGCCAGGACTCTTTCAGTACCAATGGTGGCGAGGATTCCTGCTTTTCGATCAACGGCGCGCTTTGCGGGTTTTCGCCAACTGACCTCTCTCATTTCTCTTCTCACCGTCGCCTTGTAGTGCTCTTTGCGAGTTTTCACTAAAACGACTCTCTCATTTTCAGTTTCTCTGCTTACGTCGCCTTATGGTGCCCGTGTGGGTTTTCACCAATAAGACTCTCTCATTTTATTTCTCTCATTTTGAATGCATTATCTGATTTTGGAAACTTTTCATCAATTGATCGGAAGGACTTGAACAAGGTTTGGTCAAGAGAGTTTTGATTGGATTACAAATTTGAAACATTTCAGGCAAAACACCGCCGAACCGTTATAACATCTGCCTCAGTTTTACTTTTGGGGAAATTTGGATTTTATTTTGGTGTGACTGAACCTCAGGGAGAGGCTGCCTACGTATCCTTTCAGAATCAAGTCAGACATAGTTCAGGCTACATTGTCTTTGGATTTTTGTTTGTTTTTGTTTTGTTTTGTTTTCTTTTCTTTTCTTTTTATTTTTCTTTTTCTTTTTCCTTTTTTTTTTCAACTAAACTTTGCAGTGATGCTTTCAAGTTCCAAAGAGGGTAATCAAAGAAGAATAACTGGCTCGAAGGGTTAGCAAAGGATTGGAGTGTTTGGGGTAGCGAGAATGAAAGCCTTCGTCATCCCAATCGAAAAGATTACACATAGTACCTTTTGACTGCATCCGCATTTACAGCTGCTTCGGGGTCGTTTCCTTCAATATCTCCCAGGTACAATGCTCCTCTTGGCATTATCTTTCTGATGATATATGGGCCTTTCCAATTAGGAGCGAATTTTCCTTTTGCTTCCTGATGATGGGGAAGAATATGCCTTAGAACGAGTTGTCCTACTTCAAACTTTCTGGGCCGTACTTTCTTGTTGTAGGCACGAGCCATTCTTTGCTGGTACAACTGACCATGGAAGACTGCGGCCATTCGCTTTTCATCAATCAGGGTTAACTGTTCCAGGCGGGTTTTGACCCACTCACTATCTTCAATTTCAGGTTCAACAATGATCCGAAGGAAAGGAATTTCAACTTCCGCAGGTATCACGGCTTCAGTGCCATAAACTAAAAGATATGGGGTTGCTCCAACTGATGTGCGCACTGTAGTGCGGTACCCTAACAATGCAAACGGCAACTTTTCATGCCATTGCCTGGAACTTTGAATCATTTTCCTCAAAATCTTTTTGATGTTCTTGTTTGCTGCTTCCACGGCACCATTGGCTTTGGGCCGATATGGAATAGAGTTCCTAGCGTTATTTTGAATTGTTCGCATATTTCGCTCATCAAATGACTGTTCAGGTTTGCAGCATTATCTGTGATGATGGTTGCAGGGATGCCAAAGCGGCATATAAGATTGGAATGCACGAGACCCACCATAGCTTTCTTGGTAACAGATTTGACGGTGATTGCTTCAACCCATTTCGTGAAGTAGTTGATGGCAACCAATATGAATCTGTGCCCATTTGAGGCTTTTGGCTCGATCGGCCCAATGACGTCCATGCCCTAGGCAACAAATGGCCAAGGTGATGACATAGGATGTAGTTCTATGGGAGGTGCGTGAATCGAATCGCCGTGCACCTGACACTGATGACATTTTCGAACAAAACTAAAACAGTCTTTCTCCATGGTCATCTAGTAGTAGCCTGCTCGGAGGATTTTCTTTGCCAAGACATACCCGTTCATGTGGGGTCCGCACACTCCTGCGTGCACTTCATGCATGATTTTTCCAGCCTCTTCGGCATCAACACATCTTAACAAATTGAGATCCAGGATCCTTTTGTATAGGATATCACCGCTCCAAAAGAAACCACTTGCTTGTCGTCTGATGGTTCTCTTTTGGTCTCCGCTAGCTTGATCCGGGTATTATTTAGTTTTCAAAAACCTCTTGATGTCATGATACCATGGTTGAACCCTTGGTTCTGCTTCAACCGTATTACAATAGCCATGCCTTTCACGGATTTAGATTTCCAAAGGATCAATGTGGGCATTACCTAGGTAGGGCAGCATCGAGGCCAAAGTAGCAAGTGTATTAGCTAATTCGTTGTGACAACGTAGGATGTGCCTGAACTCTATTGACTTGAATCATCTGCTCAGATCTTCCACATGTTGCCTATATGGAATAAGCTTGACATCTCAGGTTTCCCATTCTCCTTGAGCTTGTCGGATAATCAGGTCCGAGTCTCCCATGATTAACAATTTTTTGACATCTTGAGCGATTGCCAAGTTCATACCCATAATGCAGGCTTCATATTCGGGAGTGTTGTTTGTGCAAAAAAACCGAAGCCTAGCTGTGGCCGGATAATGCTAACCATCAGGTGAGATCAAGATTGCCCCAATCCCAACACCTTTTGCATTTATCGCTCCATCGAAGAACATTTTCCAAGTATTGGTGTCTTCGGATATTGCCTCAATTGAATTTACCTCCTCGTCCGGGAAGTAAGTGTTCAAAGGTTGGTACTCATCATCGACCATATTTTCAGCCAAATGATCTGCTAACGCCTGGGCTTTCATTGCCGTGCGAGTGACATAGACTATGTCAAATTCTGTGAGTAGGATCTGCCACTTTACTAACATCCCGGTGGGTATTGGCTTCTGGAATATGTACTTTAAAGGATCCAACCTGGTTATGAGGTAAGTGGTGTAGGCTTGCAAATAATGCCTCAACTTCTGGGCGACCCAAGTTAAAGTGCAACAAGTTCTTTCCAGCAAAGTGTACTTGGCTTCATAACTGGTGAACTTCTTGCTCAGATAGTAAATGACATGTTCTCTCTTTCCAGTCACATCATGTTGCCCGAGGACACAGCCGAAAGAATTTTCCAAGACTGTCAGATACAAGAACAGAGGTATCCTTGGCTCAGGTGGGACCAACACTGGCGGATTCGACAGATACTTTTTGATTTTATCAAAAGCCTCTTGGCACTTGTCTGTCCATTTGATTGCCGCATCTTTCTTTAACAACTTGAATATGGGTTCACATGTGGAAGTCAACTGAGAGATGAACCGGCTGATGTAGTTTAGTCTTCCCAACAAAATCATAATATCTTTCTTGGTTCTTGGAGGGGGTAAATCCCGAATAGACTTTATCTTTGTTGGATCTAGCTCAATGCCTTTTCGACTGACTATGAATCCCAAGAGCTTGCCGGATGGGACTCCAAATGCACATTTGGCTGGGTTTAGCTTCAAATCATATTTGCGCAACCGCTCAAAGAATTTCCTCAGATCTCGAACATGATCCTCCTTAGTCCTAGATTTGATAATCACATCATCCACGTTCACCTCAATCTCTTGATGCATCATGTCATGAAAAATGATAGTCATGGCCCTCATGTAGGTTGCCACGGCGTTCTTCAATCCGAATGGCATGACCCTGTATCAGTACGTGCCCCAAGGTATGGTAAAGGCTGTCTTTTCGGCATCTTCTTCATCCATCAACACCTGGTGATATCCCACGTAACAATCCACAAAGGACTGTATCTCATGTTTGGCACAATTATCAACAAGGATATGGATGTTTGCAAAGGAAAATTATCCTTGGCACTTGCTTTGTTTAGATCTCTGTAATCCACACACACTCAGATTTTTCCATCTTTCTTTGGTACTGGGACTACATTGGCTAACCATGTGGTGTATCGAACTACCCGGATCACTCCTGTTTTCAGCTGTTTTGTGACCTCTTCTTTGATCTTGTCCCTGATATCAGTTTTAAACTTTCTTTGCTTTTGCTGGACAGGGGGATAATCAGGGTAAGTTGGCAACTTATGAACCACCATATCAACACTGAGTCCTGGCATGTCATCATATGACCAAGCAAACACATCTTTGAACTCAAACAAGAGTTGGGTTAATGCATCTCGGGTTTTCTCATCTGTATGAATGCTTATCTTGGTTTCCCTAACTTCTTTAGAACTACCCAAATTAACCGGCTCAGTATCATTTAAGTTCGGCTTAGGTTTATTCTCAAATTGTTCCAATTCTCGGTTTATTTCCTTAAAAGCCTGTTCTTCATCATATTCCGGTTCTTGGTTCATTACTTCATAGTTAGACAGCGTGTTTGGATCTGGGAATGAAGTCCGCAAGCATGTCATGTTATTTAAAGCTGCATTAGTAGAACTGAAAAGAAGAAAGAAAAAAATAAAATAACAAAATCAGAAGGGATAGAGAGATGAACGATGAAATATTGATTTCATTTCGTTGAATTTTGAAGATAAGAGGGTTTACACTGGGAATTAAAAGACAAGAAACTAAGGACCAGAAACTAAAGAAAAACATCCGAGTTACACCCTGGAATAACTCGTGATGCAAAGAAAGTGGCAGGACAGGTCTACCGGGACTCCCGCCTGATTGGGAATGGCGTAGCCTTCCAAATTTGCAGCTTGGCATTGGGTCCCATATATAGTACCTCAGTGGTGCGTGATCCTTCCCCTGGCTGGACCATGTGGGTTTCATACAGCATCTGCCTCATAGCCCCACAAATTTCTTCAATTTCTTCAGCCATAAAGGCTTCATCTTCATCCTCTTCACTGTACTTAGGCTTGACAAACGTTTCATACAGCTGCGGAACCGGCTGAGGTAAGACCCAACCATCATTCTTTCTTTTCTTTTCCCATTTTACATCAGCTGGCGCGGGTCGGAAGCCTACCCCAAAGAACTCCTCGCTGGCAGTCAAGGTGATTGGTTCAGCTGTTCCTTGCAATGATTTCCCGAGCCCTTTCCCAGGTTGGTAACCATGTCTGATCATTTCTTTGGCTACCATGATTGATGCGTTCGAAAAGAAGGGTTGAGGGCAAGGGTTTCCTTCTTCACATTGGTCTGCGACCACAATTTCAGAGGCTTAATAAACTATGTGTTCACTTCCCTCCCTTGCTTCAAGACATGGGACTGACGGATCCCGATAAATTGATTGTTATCCTCTCCGTGAACCACAATCTCCTGATTTTCATGCTCAAATTACACCATCTGGTGGAGAGTAGAAGGCACGGCCCCTGCCGCATGAATCCACGGCCTTACTAAGAGAAAATTATAGGAAGTATCCATGTCCAGAACCTGGAAGGTCACTTCAAAGTCGACTGGAGCAATAGTCAGGACTAGGTTAATTTCTCCGATCGTATCCCTCTTTATGCCGTCGAAAGCACGCACACACACATTGTTGGGTCTGATTCTCATAGTGCCGATTTCCATACGTTGCAAGGTTGAGAGTGGGCAGATATCTACCCCAGAACCACCGTCCAGCATTACTTTTTTCACGTAATACCCTTCGCATTTGACTGTCAGGTGAAGGTCTTTATTGTGTGCGGCCCCTTCCGGGGTCAAATCATTCTTGCTGAAGGAAATTTGATTGATTACGAAAAAAAATTCTGCCATTCTCTCCAATTGTTCCACAGTAATTTCGATGGGCACATATGCTTCATTAAGAGTTTTGATTAACACTTTTTGATGCTCAGTTGAGCTCATCAGCAGAGATAAAAAAGAGACTTGAGCGAGAGACTTTCGAAGTTGATCAATTACTTCATAGTCTGCCATTTTCATTTTCTGAAAGAATACCTCCGCTTCTTCGGGGCCTACTGGTTTCTTAGATGGGAAGCGCTTCTTTGTGGCATTATTCACTTCCTCTGATAGAGATACCTCCCAGCCGGGTTATCTTCCTGAATTTCCCCTAAGATCTTTTTGCCTCTGTACGTCACCACCGACTTGTTGTAGTTCCATGGCACAGCAGTGTGGTCTATCATGAGCCTTTGTGGCGCGCGACCGATAACCACGGGCTCATTCAACCTTGGTGGAAATAACGGTCCCCGCACCACATAGGTCCCTTCTGGCACATACATTTGAGCTTTCTTGTTTAATTCAAACCTCTTAGGAGGACTCAATGGCATTTGTTATTTCTTGCGACCTCGAGGGACATAAAGAACGACATCTTTGGAGGGCGCTGCCCCAGTTTCAACTTTCACTTTCTCTCCCGTCTTCTGAGGGACGGTCTTGCTCTTTTTCTCTGCTTTGTCCTGTTTTGGGACAGCTTTTGGCTTCTTTTCTATGTTATCTATGGCAATGATGGCCTTCAGGGCTGGTTCAAACTCCCTATCTTCAAAAATCATTCCGATGACCGGCCCATTGTTGTGAGCCGGTAGTGGATTGTTAGTTACATTGGAAATATCTTCGTCCCTCAGCACTATTCCTTTCTGTTTTATCAAATCCTCCACAGCTCTTTTCAAAGTCCAGCAATTCTCTGTATCATGCCCCTCCGCCCCTGAGTGATATGCACACCGGGTGCCCCGTAGGTAAGAGGGTGACTCGGGGTTTTGCCTATTTGGGGGTACAGGTTATAGCAAACCCATTTGAACTAATTTTGGGAACAAACTAGAATATGACTCGCCAATAGGTGTGAAGTTTGTTTTCCTTGGCGGTTCCCGGGCACGAAAATTGTTCTGTGGAGGTTGGGGATTGTAGTAGGCTTGGTAAGGAGGTTGATTTCTGGGAGGCGGAGCTCTGTTTTGGTTGAATTTTTGTTGTGGCCTGACATATGGCTGGGAATTCATCACTGCATACGGCTGAGGAGCGTAGGCTATATCTTGGTGAGGATAGTAGTGTTATGGGGTTCTCTCAGAGAAAAGAGGTATGGGCGGACGGGGTTTTCTTAAACTTGAAGTTGCCATCAATGATTCTTCTTTTTTCTTTCGATTTACTAATCCTCCAGACCCGCCTTGAATGGCTTGGGAGGTAGCTCTTATGGCAGATTGACTTAAGATCCGCCCTGTTTTCAAACCATTCTCAATCATTTCACCAATTTTGATGGCCTCGGCAAACGGTTTCCCCATTGCAGACATCATGTTTTGGTAATAATCGGCTTCTTGAGCTTGGAGAAAGACTGTGACCATTTCAATCTCATCCATTGGAGGTTTCACCCTTGATGCTTGCTCGTGCCACTTGACGGCGTACTCCCGGAAGCTTTCAGAGGATTTCTTCTTTAAATTTGCCAATGAATTTCTGTCTGGACCAATGTCAATGTTATACTGAAACTGCCTGATAAAATCCCTTGCCAAGTCGTCCCAGATATGCCAGCGAGATATATCTTGGTCCATGTACCACTCAGAGGCAATGCCGACAAAGATCTCACCAAAGTAGGCCATGAGGAGTTCTTCCTTGCCACCCGCTCCCTGCAGTTGGTTGCAATATCTTTTGAGATGGGCAATGGGATCCCCATGTCCGTCATATTTCTCGAACTTTGGGGTTTTAAAACCCAATGGTAGATGTACGTGAGGGAACATACACAAGTCGACGTATGACACACTTTTCTGTCCGCTCAAACCCTGTATGTTTTTGAGACTCTGTTCCAGGCTTCTCATCTTTCTTGTGATCTCTTCTTGCTCAGGGGTTTTTGCATTTTTCTCTTGCCCTGAGGTAAACTCGTACCTAGGTAGCTGAGGATAAGCATTAGCAGTGAACTGGGCTGATTCCATTGGGAAAGGAGGTGCTTGATAGGTGAAAAGGGAGGGATTGAAGCTAATCCTAGGCAAAGTAGGTTGTGCCATAGCTGAGCAAGGTGGCGCTTGTAAATATGTTTGAAGCTGCACCTGAAATTGACACCTGGGGGCGATCCTCAGAAGGTGTTCCCACAAAGTTAGCAGCAATGGTAGGGTATCCCAGTGGGGTGTTTGGATAGCTTATGGGAATGTTGGAAGTCCCACTTGCCCTGGGAAAAAGCTCAGGAAATCCAGGGCTTGCATTTGGCGGTTCTTTTCCAATTGTCCAGGCGTCCCACATTTCCATCATGCGGAGACGGAGCAATCTATTTTCTTCGACCGCTGCCAATTCTGAAGCTAGGATGCCCGAGATTGGACTCTCCTCCGCAATAGGAACTGTCGGCAGAGTTATTTCAGAAGACATTTTGACGCTTCCTTTTGAACTCGTGAAATAGGATGTGAAGCCAGATTACCACAAAATCAACCACCTTATGTGTAAAACCTGAACTTAACAATAGACAGCAAATGGGTTAGTTTGGAGCAAATAACACATAGGTAATCGCATGTTGGGGTGTGATGCACCTAAGCAGTTAAATGTGTTTCTACATGTTTCACAACGGTTGCACGTTTCATCCCAGCTTTGCCTATTTTCCTCAAAGTTCTTTTCTTTCCACTTTCCAATTTTCCACTCTTTTCTTTCCATTCTTTTCTTGCTCTCTTTTCATTTTTCTGTTGATTCTTTTCTTGTCTTATTTTTTCTTTCTTTTTGGGTTTTTCTTTTGGTTTTTTTTTTTCACGTCCCTCTCTTGTTGGAGTTATTTAAAAAATCATGATCGAATCCGATGGGGATTGCCTACGTATCATGACACCGCGTAGTTCCAGAAAATAAATGCGAAGAATAAAGAAACAATTTTTTGGGGATTTTCGATTTTCATAAAACTCTTCTATTACAAAAGGCTTTAACAAACTCATTTCTTAAAGAAAAACTTCAAACAGACTCAAAACAACTCTTGAATTAAAACCTGAAATACAGACTCAATAAATGTAAAATCATGAATACATTAATGCTTCAACTCCTGGGGCCCGTGGGACATCGTTCGGTCCTGCTACGGGCCTGCGTGCAAGATCCCCCTGGAGCCGCTCCAAGTCACTCATTATTTGGCGGACAAATGTCATCACTACAGCGAAAAAGGTGGTTTGAGTCATGTCCTCACACTCTTGGCATTTCGTGACAATGTAGTCGGCGATGGCTCTGACCCTTTCTCGGACAACATCCTTTTCTTGAAGCAAACGCCCAATTTGTCCGGACTTTTAACACCTGAGTGTCATGACGGCTCTGATTCTGTAACCGTTGCATATCATGCTCCATTTAGGCTATCAAAGCATAACAGTACTCCCTATCAGCTTTAAAGTTTCTGGCCTGTTTGTCTGCCTCATTTTCAAGAATATTTATCTTTCTCTTCAGATCAGTAATTGTCCCTTCATATTTTCTTTTCATTTGCTGAACAAATTGTGCCCGCCCTTCTGCATTTTTTGCCAATTGTGCTCGGATTTTAGCTTGATTTGCCTCAGACTTTTCTAGATCATCTTGACAGTCAAGTACTTTCTTTCTCAGACTGCTTATAAGCTTTCCATCCACTTGGCTTCTTTCCTGGTTTAAACAGCTATTTTCATTTGCTGGATTTGAGCTTTGAGGGCTTCATTTTCTTGAGTTAGCTTTTTCTTTTCACCCTCATCCGCAGCAGCTTGCAAACTATTTTCGAATTGAAGGTCCGGGGCTTGCTTTTTCAGCTTGCTTATGGTAGCCCGGTATTCATTTTCTCTGGCCAACCAATCCCACTATGCTTGTGACGCCTCGACGAATTCTTGAAGATGGGGTCTTTTGGCCGGCCTTCTAGACTCGACTTCCTTTCTTTTCAAAGAAAGATACCCAGGTAAAACTTCACCTCGGGACAGATCACGCACACAGGTATTTGCTGGCAAATATTGACATTCACTCCAGATCTTGCGAACTACCTTTTCAGGAAACTATCCATTAGCACGGATCTCAACTACATGGCGACTAAGGTCTTCATCTTTAGGGCACTATTTGGCATCTCCCCAACTGTCTCAAAAACCGATATGGGGCATAAGGATGGATACTTCTAAGCCCCATCAGGAGGAAGTGAGGCCTGGTAGCTGGCATGTATATGACCTCGTCAACAGGAAACCAACCAAGCGTCCATTTTATCTATTCTGCAGTGATGGAACAGAGATGGGATGTCTATTCTGCGACCCCTTCTGGCATGCTGAAATCGTCAACCCTTGTGTAGAACTCCTCTATGCAGCTTTTCTCTGTCGACCTGTACCTCATGCATTGAGGACGAGGACATAAATGTTCAATCATCCACATCTGTAGCAAAAGGTTGCACCCCTCAAAAAAGTCTCCTCAGGCTTTGCAGGCTGTGAGAGCTCGGAAGATTTCAGAGACTATCATGGGTGCGAGGGTGCTTTTGGCTTGAGTGAGCAGAGTGCTGACGACCCCAGCTATCCGTATATCAATATTTCCGTCTTTCCTGGGGAACACTAGAAGACCCACAAATACTACCATAAAAGCAAAGCACCTGTGCTCTTCCCATTTAATTGGTTTCCTTTACTGCAGATCTTACTTTCTGGATTGTTGAAACCCCCTATGTGCCCATACCGCTGATATATAAACTGTGGAGTAGAGAAGCCATCTTCCAAATCCGGGTATTAGACCCCCTGCTTATTTTCAGCATATCCAAAAATTTGTATGGAGTGACGGCTCTTGGAGCGACCAGATACCCGTGCCTCAGAGGAGTTTTATTTTTTCCAACATACCCAGCTATTTCTTCCAAAGTGGGTGTGAGCTCAAAGTCCGAGAAAGCAAACACATTGTGAGCTGGATCCCAGAATGTAACCAATGCTTTTATGACATCTCCTCTGGACCTGATCATTAACAAATCGATGAGACCACCAAATACAATTTAACATTATCTTGTCCTGATTCACCCAGATCTTTCCACCACATATGCAGCTCCAAAGGGATCTTAGTCAAGACCTTCATCGGTAAATTTTGACTTGTGCTCATTCTGCATATTTAAATTAAGGTGATTGATTTAAAACAAGCGAATTTTTACAAAAGGAGTCAATTCTGCAAACCTTTAAATAACACGGCTACTTTTGCAAATACGGCCCTTCAGCACTTCGAAAGAGAAGATTTTAGGGTTGTGCTTGCTAGGTAGCCAAAAATTAAAATAGGCGGTCATTTTGCAAAAACAGCCTTCCGGCGTCCTTTAGGAGATATGTAGGCTATTTATGCAAGGTTTACACTACCTAATTAAAATAGAATAACAACTTTTCATTTTCATTTTCAAAATTTTCTAAGTAAAAACAAAAATGCCTAAAAAAATAAAGGGTATTTATGGATTTTTTATTTTTGTTTTTTATTTTTATTTTATTTTTTGAAAGAAAGACTTCTAAAATTTAATTGATTTAAACTTTGGGAATTTTCAAAAGTAAAAGAAAATACTTTTTGCTTGAATTTTTCATTTGTTTTATCTTTTCCAAGGAAGATAGAATTTTTTTTTTTGATTATGGATGTTGCCTTATAATTCTTGAAAGAGGGACTTTTTTTTTTAGGAAAATATTTCGAATTTCTGAACTTTTATTTATTATCAAAAATCAAGAAAGAAAGTATTTTTGGAGCAAAATTTTTGGAACTTTTGTTTTATTTACAAAAGCAAGAAAAAGAATATTTTGAGTTTTTTATTTATTTAGAAAAAGTAAGAAAATATTTTTGAGCTTTTATGTACAAAATAAAGAAAATATTTTTGATCTTTTCGTTTATTTACAAAAAGCAAGAAAGAAAAATATTTTTGAGCTTAGAGTTTTTTCATTTATTTAGAAAAGCTAGGAACCGATGAGGTTTGCTTACGTATCTCACATCCAGTGAGAATCAGACTTTCGTAGTTCGGGCAGTTTCGATATGAAATTTTTTTTTTTTTTTGAAATCAATTTTTCTTTTTCTATTTTTTTTTTTAAATTTTGGCAGAGTTTCGGCTTATTTTAAACACCAGGATTTTCGAAAAACGGGTAATCAACTCTCAATTTTCTCATACCTCAATTTTATTTTTTTGTTTTTAATTTTATTCTAATAGCCGGTCAACACACAAACCGAGGCAAATAAATGCACAAGTAGCACGTAAAGTATGCATCAAGACGGTCTTTGATTCTGGGGTCACCTGTCCTAGACGGACCCAACCCCTGTGTCGAGTTCCCAAAGTCAAATGCATATGATTCAAATAAACGTTCCCACTAGGGATCCGGCATGAGGTTATGTTATTCTAAGCTGAAAACCTGGGCATTGTTCTAGACTTGTGTACCCGAGCGGATAATTCGAGCCGAGGAGGGGGCTACGTACAGGGCACCAAAAGGTCACCCGAAAATGAGAAGAGAAGGGATCGTAACAGTTTTATATACAGTTCAAATAATATCAAAGCGGTAAAAGGCGGCATTTAGCACATTAGGCTCAATATGTAATAAAATCAAATAATAATAAAAGTCAAGCATAACAGTTATTCAAAGCTCGAATTTTTGAACCCTGAACCAGAGATTCTGGGTTCGATCCCCAGAAGAGTCGCCGGAGTTGTCACACCTCCTTATTTACACCCCCGAGGAGTATATAAGGGAGTTTTCCAAAAGTGACATTATTCGAAATGGGGTTATTTAATATTTTTTTTAGAGTTGCCACTTGGAATATTTTGATTGGTGTCCCAAGTCACCGGTTTATTATTATTATTATTATTATTATTATTATTATTATTATTATTATTATTATTATTATTATTATTATTATTTTAATCCCAAATCGAGGAAAATTTTGACTTTCCTTGTGAAGTCTGCGAACCAGAAATTCTGTTAACACGAGAGAAGGTGTTAGGCACTCTCGGATTCCGTGGTTCTAGCACGGTCGCTCAATTATTATAATCGGCTTATTATCTGATTTTAATACATGTTTGTTTAATTATTAGAAAAATTGCAACATCATTTAAATTATGTCATGAACCACGTCACATAAATGCACCTGTAATCCGTAACACATTTTATTTAACGTTGAGATTTGGATTTGGGTCGCATAAATGCGCATCCGAGTTTAGGAAAGTGAACTATTAAAATAACACGCCTAAAGCAACTACGCGTTTTTAACTTTTCGAGGGCCATGGAAATTCGTTGAATAGCACGCCTCGATTTTCTAAAGATTTTAATATTGATTAAATGAGGGTCATGCATTTTGAGATTTTTATCTGGCACGGCGCACCTCGAATTATTCCAAAAGCTTCTATTATTCGAAGTTGTTAAAATCGGGTTACATGAAAGGCACCCCCGAAATTGGCATTGTTACTATGTCACGAGAACCGCACCCATAGTCACAATGGTTTATTAATCGCGCCTAAAAGCAAACTACGAAATTTTAAGGCATTTAAGAATTAGTTGCTTCTAATTTTGTACTTAACTATTAAGAGGGCCATAGGTGATCGTTGTTATTTGTATGGCTCACCTCTATTAATCAAAGAATTTCTTGAACCTAAGGTTGTTAGAACCATATTTATATGACTATTGAGACTGTTTGTGATTTTATGTATTAGGCCAGCCTAAATGAAATTCAGCAGCCGTAGTTTGAGTGGGATATTGAGTTGAGACAGCAGGCCCAAAAGGCCAAACGATACTCGCTCCCATTCAGGCTCAATTGTGAGCCCAAACTTCAGGGCGTCAAACATCCAAAGTACTAGACCTGGGTTCGATTCCCATGAGTACCACGAAGGAAACAGAGACAAACAAAGGCATTGTCCTGTAAGCTGACATGCTCTCAACATTTATATGACTAATCAGCCCTCCAGATTACATTCAATTTTTCACTAGTTTTAACAGACAATGTAGGAATTCAAACTTCAATTAGACACTCTTTAACCTACCCAATACAGTTTGGATTGATAAACTTATATACGAACTTTCTGCAATTAAACATTAACAACATGCATCTTCTGAGCTATTAGACTTTCTGAATGAACACAAACATCATTTGACCCATATTTCGCTAGAACACTTAATAGTATTTGCCTAAGGAGTGTGAAACTAACATGAAATCAGACTAATCATTTGATCAAAACAAGTGTTGTATATGTTGTAACAGTCCAGGTGTCATACAGTCCAATATAATCCATATTACGCTATTTACTCAACCAAACAAGTTACTCTCTAAGTTTCAAAATAATCCTGAATCATATACAATAGCAGTTCACCTATTCAATACAGCATTCAACTAAACAAATAAACATAATAGATTACCCAAAGAAAAAAAAGACTGTCAAACAAGTATATGCTAAACTTTAAACTTTCTTCTTCCATTTCGTTCTTCAAATTGACTTCACAAACAATGAGACTCGAGATGTGTACCTGAATATTGAAAGGGGAAGGAAGTAAAGGAGCAGCAATCAGCACTATAACAGTAGCAATCGAACAGTAACAGTATAACCAAAACTAGTTCAGACACAGCTAATGCACACTTTTAGAAGTTTTCAGAGATTTTTTATTGACAATGAACCCAATGAATCAAAAAACCAGAAATCAAAACTAGTTCCTAATTATCTTTAGCTTTCCGGAATTTTTTCAAAGAAGATTTTTAATTGAGAATTCTTAATTTTCTATATCTTCCTCACTCTAAAATTCACTCGAAATCTGCTAGATCTCTTTTCCCCTCTCAAAATCTCTCTATTAAAATCCGTGTGTTCCCCCAGTCCTCCTTTAATGCCAAAATGCACATGCCTTTATAGGCAGTCTGTTAGTCAGTTACTGACATTTAACTTTTTTTTTGCACTTTAATCCTTTTCAAATTTTCAGTTTAGCTTAGCTACCCTTCCATTTGATAACAGATTTTTATTTTAGTCCTTAGAGGCGGCTTCTCAGAAGCTTCATAGTCAGTTACTGACAGATTCTCTACTGACTATTACCTAAATTACTCCTTTACGACACTAATTTTACTCTCTAGACTTAACGGGTCGAGTTGACCCAATTCCAAATACTACTGAATCTAATTCAACCCCTTTTAGGGCTTTTGATTTTTAAAACCCAATTATGACACATTTTTACCCGTTCCCTTTTTTACAGAGTCTTGACGACTCGATTAGTTTAGGCCCAACGGGAAGCAAAACAATAAAGCACTAGAGAAAAACAGACGATAAAACCTAAAGCTTAACATGTAGACACGGACTCTTTGACGACATTGAAAATTAAAACTAGAAAACTAAAAGAAAAGGGGTAGAAGATGAGAACAATGAAAACAAAATGAAACAAAAATGAAAGAGAAAAAATGAGGAAATACCTCGGACTGAATGGATTAACAGTGGGCTTGAAAATCTTCAAAAACCTTGATTTTTTAGCCAAGCTTGACCTTAATCGTGTGTCCTCAATTCGTGTGTTCTCATTGAGAACACTAGGATAAAGTCGACCTTGACTTCAATCAACATGAAAAACTTCGATTCAGAGCTTTTGAAAGTTTTAAGGGTTTATTTTTCGATCTGGAATTGGAAGGGTTCTAGGGAGTTTTGACGAAACGGAGTGGGGATTTGGGGTGAGGGGACTATGGTGGTCCTAGGGTGTAATTTTGAGTTGATTTGGGGACGGATTGGGTGGTGTGCCGCCATGTTCATTGATGGAATTTGGGGCGGCTCGATTAGGTTTCCTAGTTAGGCGTTAGAGACGATGAAATGGGGGTAGGGGGTGTGTTCGGACAGATATATAGGCATGGGGGAATCAGTTGCGAGCCGTTGGATCACCTGGGATCAACGGTTCAGATCAAAGCTTGACCAAACGGTGTCGTTTGGGTGTAAGGGGGAACTGATCCGGGTTTGGGGAATTAAATTTGGGCTGATCCGGTCAACTACTAAAAGAAAAATATTTTGGGCTCATTTAAGTTTTAATTAAAAGCCCAATCCGAGTTTCTCTTCTCTTTTATTTTTATATTCAATTTCTTTTTGTTTTAATTTTCTTTTTATTTTTTAAATTAAAAATCCTAAATTACCTAAATATGAAATTAAGCTAATTAATTAATTATAAAAATTATAAACAACATTTAATTCTAATTGAAAAATAAACTAAGAACTAAAGATTAAAGATAAAAAATGTAAAAATAAACTATTTTTGTGATTTTCAAATTTTATAAAATAAATAATTACTAATTTAATTCTAAAAATGGAAAAATAAATCCTAAATGCAATGCATGATGTTTTTGGTATTTTCATGATTTAATTAAAAATTAAACAAGTAAGAAAATGTAAACAATTAAAAAATCTACTAAAATTCCTAAAATAGCGAACAATAATAAATAAAGAAAAAAAATCTATTTTTTTTTATAGGAGTATTCTAGGCGTGGCAAAAATCACGTGCTCACAAACATGTGGGGTGCCTCTGTAATAACTTGTTGCCTTCAACTGAATGCACAGTTATTTTTGACTGATAAATAAAATCAGTTACTTTTTCAACAAAACAAAAAACATCCTAAAGCTCACATGTCATTCCAACTTTTAACATGCGCTTGGTAGGGATATCAAATAATTTGTTACTCTGCCTTAAGTTACTCTTGAGGAAATTGTACGCGTAATTGATCACCACTCTTTTTGCTAAACCAGACCCTTTGCTTGCTATCACATCTTGTTCTCCTACCAAATGAACCACCCCAATACTAGAAGCTTTCTCAAGCATTTCTACATTTCTCTCGATTAATGAAGCAGCATCCTCTTGATTATCACCATTTGCTGCGAATGAGAACATGTAATCTTCCTTAATAAAGTGCTTCAGCCTCTCTACCAATAATTTTTCAAAGGAGTCTTCCTCGTTGCGTATATCATTGTATCCATAACGTACCACACAACGAAACACGTAGAGATCATATGGCTTTACGCGACGGAAGAGGAACCTTTCTTCTAATGGCACTTTGCTTATGGGAAGCGTTTTGACCGAAGCAAAGACAAGGACAGAGTGTAAAGCGGGCACGTTCTCCACATAATGTTTGAAAATTGGTGGGATTCCATGTACAAGCTCAGAATAGAAAATTGCAAGTCCAGGAAGACGATGATGTGAATTTGTCTCATCGACCGTTTCCTTGACTTTTTCAGGAGAGATCTTGTGTTCTAGCTCGAACTGGTATTTCTTTCGGAACACATAATTTCATACGTACATGATAAACAATAGGAACATAGCAAAAGCCAGTGGAAGGTAACCACCTTGATCAAACTTGTATAGAACTGCACTTAGGTATACAAGCTCAACCGAACCAATGACCAGAACATAGGCGATTATACGAAGAATGTGAGTTTTCCATATCATGATCATGACTAGTACCAGGAAGCATGATGTTAGTACCATCACAAATGCCACCCGCTATTCCTGTAATTAAACAACAAAACGGATGTGTTAAAATAGACCACTTCTTTTTTACACTGCCGAGCCGATGTATATAACTAAAGAAGTTCCAATAATAAATGGCCTTACCATATGCATTGCTAAGCTTTTCAGCGGTCCTAAACGCAAGAGTGACAAGAACACAAGCCAACATGAGAAGGGTATTGATTTCAGGAATGTAGATTTGACCATGATGCTTTTTTGATGTGTGCACAATTTTAACACGAGGAAAGCATCCTAATGCCAGGGATTGTTGGATTATAGCGAGAGTCCCAGAAATCAAGGCTTGACTTGCAATGATGGCTGCCAATACAGCTACCCCAAACATTGGCCAATATATACTCTCTGCATTTGTAAGGCAAAAGAAAAGAGCATGAGAGAAACATAACTATATGTTTGTATAAATGAATTTAAATTATATACACCGACCGTAAATTGTACTATCTATGCGTACTAGGTAAGGACTTGTAGAAAGTATCAGCAACTTCATCACTGTGCTTTGTCAAAAAGGCGCCTTGACCGAGATATGCTAATATGAGCGCTGGGTATGTTACACAGCTCATGCTTATTTGTACAGATCGAACAGTAAAATGACCAACATCTGCAAATAGTGCCTCAGCTCCTGCAATTATTCATCCAATATTTTACTCAAGTCATAAAAATTGTTACAAAAGCTCTTTATATTTTCTCGAAATTTAATTAAGAGTGTTGGAATTATATTTACCTGTTATGCTCATAACAACCCCCCCAAGGGAAACCCAAGCATCCTTTCCGTTCCTTTGAAAATAGGCTACGATGTACATAGGATTAAGAGCTCGGAATATAGTTATATCAATGGTCACGAAGTTGTAGATGCCAATGCCAGCAATCAAAACAAACCACATGGAAAGTATAGGTGCAAATGTGTAGCCAACTTTTTCAGTTCCTAATCTTTGAAACACGAACAGCAATATCAAGATGGCTACTGAAAGCCACACGATCCTATCTGCATTCAATGTAAAAAAAAAATAAACATTAGTCCGCATTTCATTTGACGTTCAAGATAACTCATAGGATAAATTTAAGATGCAAAAGTTACCTTCAGTCATGACTGAGGGAGCAGCTGCTTTGACTCCTCCAACAGCAAACAAAACCGGCGACATCAATTTTAGAAATTCTCATTAGTACCATAAACACCTATGATGTTCTTACCTAGTATCGTTCTGTTTAGAGGAGGGAGTATTAATAAAAAGGGGAAAATGGTGACGTGCCTGAAATACAGGGAGTGAGGACACCATCGCCAATAACCATAGAAGTAGCAAGCATAGTGGCAAAGAGCATAAAGAACTGGCAAATGTACTGTTTTCTAACATCAACTTCAGTTTTGAAGCTCGACGTGGACGTCTATCTGGCATATCAAGTTTAAAAGTCGACACATCTTTGTCTTCTGCCTGTGTACTTGGAATTAATCCCACCTTGGTATATCGGCATATCAATGAATATAACGCAAATGTACCTCCTGCAATCAAAAAATAAAGAAATTAAAACATTTGAAAAGAACAAAATTTAAAACATGAAATTTTGTAGTAAAAGAAGAGGAGAAATTAATTAAGTTACCATCTCCGTTGTCATTAGCTTGGAGAACAATGAAGACATACTTGACAGGAAGCAAAGTGATAGTGTAAATAATGAGAGAAAGAGCGCCAAGTACATCCTCTTCATGTTTTATACCATCAAGGAAAATGGTCGAAAACACGTACAATGGTGACGTTCCAATATCTCCGTACACAACCCCTAAGCTCTGAAATGCCAGTTTCAGTATCACTGACCATCCCAGTACCTGATCAACCACAAAAACATTATATTCTTCTTAGTAATATATATTACTCCCTCCGTTTCAAATTAGATGAGATATTTTCTTTTTTAGTCTGTTTCAAAATAAATGACAAATTTTTAAATTTGGAAATAATTCAACTTTAAACTCTTCATTTTACTCTTAATGAAAAGCTTTTATAACCATACAAATGTCATGGCCCCACAAAATTTTTACCCCTTAAACTTTTAAGACCACAAGTTTTAAAAGTCTTCTTTTTTTTCTGAAACTCCGTGCCGAGTCAAACTAACTCGTCTAAATTGAAACGGATGGAGCAATATGTATTGACGTCCCTTCACATGCGAGTCTATTTCTTCCTCTGGAATTTCTTTGTGGTGGTGAAACTTTGAGCTAAATTGTTTAAAATTTTATACTTAATAAAGTAGTATAATTTAACAAAAACAACAGAGAATTCTTGAAGTTTCTATGCTTCGTTTTATAACCAGGTGACTCGTAACTAATTAATCATCATAATTAACTGGAAAGGAGATTAATTAAGCAGACCTGTTTGGCGCCGGGGATTTTGCTGGATTCCAAATCTAAGGAGTCCTGTCGCTTAAATTTCTGGCTAGCAACTGCCTTTCCCTTGAGATTTTGGTCGTGAGGAACATCATCTTGGCTTTGCTCAATGTTGCTCCCCATCTTTTTTTACTTATTAAAAGATTGGTTTATTACCCTTCTTTTGCTTGGGAAAAGAACATGATCAAACGATCGAAGCAATCAAAATTAGAGGAGTTCCATCGACATGGTATACTTATTAACCAATGAATTGGTTGTTCAAAGAGAAAAGGCAAGGATGTAGGTGGAAATACAAATGAATTTTGAGTCCGAGAACTCAATATGAAATTCCGCACAAGCGTTTCCCAACACTACAATTCTCTACGAGAACTTTGAAGTAGATACCAAAATCGACTTAATAAAAATGAGGAAAATGAGGCACTTATTTATACGAGAAGAAAACCATATTCGTCCTCTCGTCTTACACGTAAATGGTGTTAGGATCGATTCACTCAAACACTCTGAACTGATGAAGAAGATGAAGAAATCTTGAAAAGAGAAAAGTTACGGTAGAGAGAGAAAAAAAACGTGAGAGACTTATTTCGTGGTAACACCCCGTTAGGGTAAACTTCCACGGCGGCGGGATTTATATATATTAATAGTTAAGGATATTTACAATAAAAGGAGAATAAACAGTACAACCTATATATAGATCCCAAATAGTTCCAAACCTATAAGAGAAAGGTCTCCCAATTTGACCAGGATTATAGGTTTTCTTTTTCCAAATCTATGAGGACAATGAGTTTTCCTAAACCTATAGGGATTATGGGTTTCCTAAAAATACAACGAAATAATTCAAGTCCATCACATATTAATCAGGCTCCACACCTAACAATTCTCCCACTTGGAGACTGATTCAGTCGTCCAAAAATTATCCCAGCATCATCAATATCTTTACCACACCGCACCATCTGTAGAAACAAACTACAGAAGACCAACTGAGGTTTTGCACAACCTCAGTTTCTCAACATCAACACATTTCGTCAGCATGTCTGCTGGATTCTTTGCACCCTCTATCTTCTCCAAACACATATCACCATCCTCCACTGCCTTGCGAGTGAAATGGTACCGTCTTCTGATGTGCTTTGTCTTCGAATGATAGACTGGGTTCTTCACCAACTGTATAGCACTCTGGCTATCTGAATAAAGAATCTTCTCGCTCTGCTTCTTGCCCAACTCTTCCAGATAATCTGCCAGCCATATCATCTCCTTTCCAGCTTCAGCTATTGCCACATACTCAGCCTCTGTTGATGAAAGAGCAACACACTTCTGAAGCCTGGACATCCAACTCACTGCTGTACCACCTATGGTGTAAATGTATCCGGATGTGCTCATGCTAGAGTCCACATCACCACCAAGATCAGCATCCACAAAACCCTGCAGATTCACTTTGCCTTTGCCAAAACTAAGTGAAATACTGGATGTACCTCTCAAATATCTCAGAAGCCACTTAACAACTTCCCAATGCTCTTTCCCCGGATTCGCCATGTACCTGCTAACAACTCTCACTACATGTGCTATGTCAGGTCTAGTGCAGACCATAGCATACATCCAACTCCCAACTGCTGAAGCATATGGAATAATTGCCATCTGCTCATGCTCTTCAGTTGTCTTGGGTGACTGCCCTTTTGACAATTTTATGTGTTTTTCCAAAGGAGGAGTCCTAGGTTTAGCATCACTCATCCGGAATCTGGTCAACACCTTCTCAATGTATTGCTCCTGGGATAGATTTAAAGTGCCAGCAGATCTATCTCGAGAAATCCTCATCCCCAGAATCTGCTTCGATGCACCCAAATCTTTCAGCTCAAAAGCTGAAGAAAGACTTGCCTTCAGATTGTTTATCTCCCTCATACTGGATCCTGCAATCAATATATCATCCACATACAAAAGTAGAAACACATAAGAATCAGTGTATTTCTTGAAGTAACAACACTGATCCTTTTCAACCCTGCAAAAGCCACTCTTGGTCATGAAGGAGTCGAACTTTTTGTACCACTGCCTCGGTGCTTGCTTCAACCCATACAAGCTCCTGTTGAGCTTGCACACCATGTGTTCCTTGCCCGGAACTACAAATCCTTCTGGTTGTTACATATAGATCTCCTCGTCTAGATCTCCATGTAAAAACGCTGTTTTTACATCCATTTGCTCAAGATGCAAATTCTCTGATGCAACAATACTCAACAAAATTCGGATAGTAGTTAAATTCACAACAGGAGAAAATATTTCAGTATAATCAATACCTTTCCTTTGTGAAGATCATTTAACCACTAACCGAGCCTTGAACCTTCTTTTACCGTCTGGTTCTGCCTTGATTCCGAACACCCACTTCTTCAACAAGGCTTTCTTCTCTGCAGGTAACTCAGTCAACACCCAAGTGTTGTTCTGCTCAAGGGAGCTCAATTCATCATTCATTGCTTGCTCCCACTTGATTGAATCCTCCACCTGTAGGGCCTCATCGAAAGACTCTGGTTCCCCTTCATCAGTCAGCAACAGATAATGTAATGAAGGTGAATACCTATCTGGTGCTCTGATGGTCCTTGATGATCTCCTCAACAGTTGCTCAGGTGTCACTTGTTCCACCATAGGTTCTTCAGCAACAGCATCTGGAGTTGGTTGAGTTTCTTCCGCAACATCTCTGGGTGTACTCTTCTGCAACTCAATCTCAACTCCCACTTGCTTCGTAGTCTCTGAAACCTTCTGCTCTCTGTCCTTGTAAAGGACAGACTCATCAAATGTCACATCATAATTTCTCAGTATCTTTCTGTTCTTGTCATCCCAAAACCTGTAACCAAACAAGTCAGAACCGTAGCATATGAAGTAACACATCACAACCTTAGCATCAAGCTTGTCTCTTTTCTCTAGATCAACATGAACATAAGTCGTGCAACTAAAAGTTCTCAAGTGTGAGTACTTGAGCTCTTTTTTCGTCCACACCTCCTCTGGGATCTTGAACCCCAGGGGAACTGATGGTCCCCTGTTGATCAAGTATGCAGCTGTGCTCACAACATCTGCCCAAAACATCTTGGGCAGCCCACAGTGTATCCTCATGCTCCTTGCACGCTCATTCAATATTTTGTTCATCCTCTCAGCAACTCCATTCTGCCTAGCCTTACCGGGAACTATCCTCATCAATCTGATTCCCTCAGCTGCACAAAATGCTTTAAACTCTAACTTGTCATACTCTCCTCCATTGTCAGACCTCAGGCATTTGATCTTCAAACCAATCTGATTTTCAACTTCAGCTTTCCACCTCTTGAAAGTCACAAACACATCTGACTTATGCTTCAAGAAATAGACTCATACCTTCCTGCTGAAATCATCAGTGAAGGTGACATAGAACCTGGATCCTCCAAGTGATGAAACTGGAGATGGTCCCCAAACATCTGTATGTACCATTTCCAACCGCACTTTCTTCGGCTCTCTAGCAGTGTTTGTGAAGCTAACTCGTTTCTGTTTTCCCATAACACAACTTTCACAAAGACCCATGTTAACAGACTTCAGGCCCTCTAATGCTCATTTTGCAACCAACATCTTCATTCCTTTAGCACTCATGTGTCCAAGTCTGTTGTGCCACAGACATGAACCAAAAGCACCCTCAGCGACAGCAACCATGTTAATACACCCTGCAGTGGTGTACAAGGTTCCAGATTTGGTGCCACGAGCTACAATCATAGCACCCTTTACAATCTTCCACGAACCTTTTCCCAAACTCTACTGTACAGCCTGTGCTATCCAACTGACCAACAGAGATCAAATTCTTCTTGAGAGCAGGAATATATCTGATATCCTCTAATGTCCACTGGTTTCCCAATGGGGACTTTATGCAGACATCCCCCTTTTCCTTCAATCTCCAAGGCTTTGTTGTCAGCAAGATACACCTTCCCAAAATTTTCAGATTTGAAATTTTAGAACAATTCCTTGCTTGGAGACGAATGAAAGGATGCAACAAAATCCAAAATCCAGGATTCAACCGGGCTGTCCACACTAAGGATTAGAGCATCCCCAATGTCTTCTGCGGAATTTACAGAATCACTATCATCTCCAGATTTATGATTCTGCTTCTTCTTTGGTTTCGTACAGTTTGTCCTAGTGCCCTTTATCTCCACAGTTCCAACAAATCACGTTGGGTCTGTTCGGAGATTTTCCTCGATTCTTTGATTTTGATCTGCCATGTTGATTTTGGCCCTTCGACTTGCTTTTCCCCCTTCGGTCAATGCTGAGAGCACTGCCCGATGAATCTTCCACTTCTCGTTTGCGAATGCTTTCGCTAAGAACAACATCACGGATTTCATCAAACTTCAACTTCTCAGATCCACGGGAACTGCTAATCGCAGCAACAACAGTATCCCAAGACTCGGGCAGAGATGACATCAAAATCAACGCCTTAATTTCATCTTCGAAATTAATTTCCACAGAACTCAGTTAACTCAATATCATATTGAACTCATTTATATGATCGGCAACAGATCCATTCTCAGATATCTGTAAATTGAACAATCTACGCATCAAATATACCTTGTTCATCACCGATGGCTTTTCGTACATATTTGATAGCGCCTTCATCAGATCTGTCGTAGTCTTCTCCTTAACGATGTTGAACGCCACGTTTCTCGACAAAGTCAACCGGATCAACCCCAACGCCAACTTGCCCCCAAATTCCATTGATTCGTTAGCTATGCTCGCGGATGCTTTTGTAAAAGCTCATGTTGAGGCCATCAAGGTCGAGACCAGAAAATCAGACCTTTTCAAAGTTAAGCAAAGGGACAACGAGATGCCCAGGGAGTTCGTGTCAAGGTTTCAAATGAAACGCATGGACCTGCCTCTGGTTGTGGACGATTGGGCCGCTCATGCATTTACTCAGGGACTCAACCCCCGAAGCTCCTTGGCTTTGCAGCAGCTGAAACAAAACTTGTTAGAATACCCGACAGTAACTTGGCCCGACATCCACCTACGGGTAACATAGCTAGGCAATCTATTAGAACTGTGAGTTAAAACCATACTTTCAATGTTACCCCGTATGTGTCGTAACCTTTTACCTACTGAGGACCATCATGCAAAAACCCGAGCTCTCGGGCCAGTTGGCCAAATGGGCATTCGAAATAAGCGGGTACGATATTGAGTATCAACCCCGAACTGCCCTCAAATCATAAATTTTGGCAGCCGACTGTACACTGGCCTTAATACCCAAAGTCTAAAGGGAATTAGTATTAACCTCGAGGACAATCTCGGGAGTTTGGACCCTCTTTAAGGATGGTGCTTTGAAGGCAAAAGGGTCCGGGCTCGGCATCGTGCTGAAACCACCTACGGGTAACATAGCTAGGCAAATCTATTAGAACTGTGAAATTGATTGACAACGAGGTTGAGTATGAGGCCATGATTGCAGGTCTCGAATTGGCTAAAAGCCTTGGGGCCGAGGTGTTCGAAGCTAAGTGTGATTCCCTCCTTAAGGTAAATCAAGTCAATGGGACGTTCGAAGTAAAAGAGGAACGGATGCAAAGGTATTTAGACAAGTTGCAGTTAACACTCCGTCAATTCAAGGAATGGACCCTGCAACACATGCTCCGAGATCAAAATAGTGAGGTCGATGCCCTAGCTAACTTAGGATCATTAGTTGATGACGATGAATTCAGTTCGGGAACAATCGTACAGCTTATGAATTCGGTGGTGGAAGAAGTCCATGCCGAAGTAAACTCAACAAGTTTAAGTTAGGATTGGAGGAACAAATACATAGATTCTTTGAAGACTGGGAAATTGCTCTCAGATCCTAAAGAATTGAGAGCTCTGCGCACAAAAGCAGTCAGGTTTAGCTTGTCCGAAGAGACTCTCTTCAGAAGAACATTCGACGGCCCGCTCGCCATATGCTTGGGGCAGGAGATACCAAATTCGTCTTGAGAGAGGTTCACGAAGGCACTTGCGAAAACTATTCAGGGGTGAATCTCTGGTTCGAAAACTAGTCAGAGCCGGCCATTGCTGGATCGACATGGAGAAAGATGCGAAGAACTTTCTACAAAGATGCGACAACTGTCAGAGACACACATCGATGATTCATCAACCCAGAGAGCTACTACATTCGATTTTTACCCATGGCCGTTTATGAAGTGGGGAATGGATATAGTCGGCCCCCTAGTAAGGCTCAATTCATATTATTTATGACAGATTATTTTTCTATATGGGTAAAAGCTCAAGGGTTTGAGAATGTCCGGGAAAAAGAAGTCATTGACTTCATTTGGGACCACATAATATGTTGATTTGGGATACCGATCGAAATAGTGTGTGATAATGGAAGCAATTCATCGGCAGCAAGGTAAACAAGTTTTTCGAAGACCACAATATTAAAAAGATATAACCTAATGGAAATGGACAAGTAGAATCTATAAACAAGATCATACTCCAAAACCTGAAAAAGAGGTTGACCGATGCCAAAGGGAAGTGGAAGGAAATCCTGCCCGATGTCTTGTGGGCATACTGTACAACATCGAAGTCTAGTACCGGGCAACCCCATTTTCATTTGTCTAAGATGTCGAGGCCTTAATACTAGTCGAAGTGGGAGAATCGAGCCTCAGGTTCCGAAATACGACCCAAGAATCGAACGGTAAAGCCATGAGCATGAGCCTGGAACTATTGGACGAAGGGTGTGAGGCCGCCCTAGTCCAGTTGGCCGCCCAGCACAGCAAATAGAAAGATATTACTATCGAAGAGCCAAACTCCGACACTTCAAGATCAGGGACTTGTTGTTAAGTAAAGTAGTATTGCACACTTGGAACACGAATGAGGGGAAGCTGGAAATGAGTTAGGAAGTACAATATCGAGTCGTCGAAATTACAGGCAAAGGCTCGTACAAACTCAAAGCAGGAAACGGTGTACCTACCGAACAACTGGAACGTGATGCACTTAAAGCGGTACTACTGCTAAGGTATGACCTCATTTACCTTTTAATAATATTATGAATCGGACTAACACTTGCAGGCAACGGCCAAGGGAGAATGTGACTATTAGGTCTGAAAGCACGCGTTGCACTCGTTTTCTCTTGAACTGGTTTTGTCCCAAAATGGATTTTTCGGCAAGTTTTGTAACGAGGCAATAGTAAATCGTGCTAACTTAGATTCGAAGGCCGGTCTTAAACCGGAGTCAATGGGCGCCTCAATACTAACCGAGCCCTCTCAAGATTTGACCTCAAATGTTGGGGGGCCATCACCCTCGAGTTAAGGTTCTTAGCAAGGAAAGAAGGAAACTTTGTACTTGATTAGCTTAGACTCAGTGGTTAGGATTTATTGTAAGGGCCAAACGGTCGAGTGAACCGTTCCCACATAGGCCACCTTAGCCATGATACAAGCTTTTACACGCTTTCGATCATGTACTTTAAACACATAAATGAAAGAAAGTTCCCACGTTGCTATTATGCATTTTTGCCTCTTAAAACATAGATCATAAGGGCCTTGGGCTACCCCTATTCGAGGACTATCGAGCCCAAGGTCTACCCCTATTAGGGGGCTATTGAGCCCAAGGGCTACTCCTAATCGGGGACTATCGAGCCCAAGGGCTACCCTTACTCGGGGACTGTCGTCCCAAAAAATGTTCGGGCAACTCAGGCTACCAAATCCTGGAGGCACAAAACTTAGTAGGTCGTGCCTAAACACAAAAGGCTACAGCCACCCGAAAAACAGCTCGGAGATGTCCGAAGCTCATAATCTGAACATAAGACCTTTATAAAAATTCAAAACCTGCTAAAAGGTTACCCTCAGCAAAAGCATCATCTAAAATTACTTAGGAATCTTAGGAAAACTCCGGTCACACCAAGTTTTCAAAGCCTTGAGCAAGTAAAGTTGCATCGAAGTCAAGCTCTGTTCGGACCTCTGAAAAATGAACGACTTATTACTGCATTTGATTCTATGCTAAGGCATTAGAAAGATTTGCAAGAATAAAAATTATGAAAAGATGCTAAAAAGTAGAGACTCAAAATTGTCAGAAAAGGAAATTTTATATATTCCGGCATTGGTCTTCAGGCGGGTCTCGGCTGCTTCGATATCGGCCTTGTATTGGGCCACTATCTCTTCGGCATCACCAGTGGTTGTCTCCAACTTGGACTTCATTACCTCGTACTCTCTACCAAGGGAATCCCACTCTGCGATAATCGAGCTCAGCTATGCTCGGAGATCATCATTCAGCTAGGACCGCTTGTCAGCTTTCTCCTTCGCCACCCGAAGTTGAACCTCTACCAATGACAGCTTTGCCTGGGCAGTTTCCTTCTCCGAAGCTAGCATGTCCATTTTTCTCTTCCATCCATCTGCCATGGCTTGGATCTCGTTCATCTCAAATTCAGAGTTGGTCGATCTGGTCGATCTTTTGTTGGACCTGCGAGGTTTTGTCGTTAGCCACAACGACTAGTTCCTCGTTTTTAACTTCAAAGACCTTTACCTTTTCGACCAGGTCGGCATGTTCCCGCCTCAGGGCTGAAGCTTCCTTCTAAGCCCTATCCAGCTCGGCTTGAAGGTCCTTGATGACCTTGTCTTGTTACTCGTTGAGGAGCTTGTACATATCCTTTTTTTGAGCCTGCTCCTTGAACTCGAACTTGAGCTGATCGACCTTGGAACGGTACCGGAAGAAGCTCTCGTGGTGAAGTACTGAGGCCTGCAAAACAATGAAAGTCGTGACAGATATCAAAACCTAAGTAAATTCAAGAGGACATAATGATGCTTACCCGTTTCAGCGCCTGTTGAGCCTCATTGAAAAGACATGCAACATCTCTTTCATTTTTGCCTGGTCCTCCTCAGTCATCAGGCATCGGGGGTAGCTGGCTACGCCTGCGAGAGCTGATAGAACCCTAGCATCCTTCGGGATAGTAAGAATAATCTATCTCTTGCGACCGGCGTCCACACTCAGAGCAGGAAAACTGATTAACCAATTTTGGGCTCGAACTCGGCCCGCCAGCTTCCAAAGGTATGTCCTTCTTCAGGACCTCCAAGTCGCCCAACCCGATAAAGTCATCAAAATTAGACATGTTTGCAGCGTCAAAGAAGGAGCGGAGGGGGTCATCTGCACCTTGTGCTCTTTACTTGATTTCTCTTTGCCCGCTTGGGCCTTGTCAGGCATAGAATCAGTGTAGGAAGGTGTCTCAATGATGTCAATCACACCGGCAGCCTCCTTCAAGGCAGGAGCAGTTTCTTGAGAGGCCGCGGCCTCCATCTCAATTCCGGCCTCACGGTTCTTCTCCTTGGTTGTCGCCTGCTCCTTGGGAGGAGTTGATCCATCGGTAATAAAAATATCATCTTCTTCAAACTCATCCCTGAGCCGAAGAAGCGAGTCTAAATCCAGCACCTAGGAGTTGGTGCTCTTCTTAGGCTTACGAGCCACCCTCTTCTTTAACTAACCACGGAACCCGGGGAGCCCGAAGACTTTCTTTTCCTCTTCTTCTTTTCCTCTGCGGCAGCCCCCGACTGTCCCGTAATGGAGGAGTCAATGAGTAGGGATACGTCCTCGTCTCCCTTCAGCGAGTAATGTTCGGTGGTCTTATGCAAACCTGCGAAAGAAAAAGAAAGGGTCAGCATTATGAAAGTTCGGAGCGTAATAGTAATTGTTCTGGGAAAGACCTTACCATGAGAACGGGCCTCCCATACGACATCTACTGGCAGATGCCCTCGATCCATTCCTTGAGCCGAGGGACCGCATTGGGAACTCAGGCAACAGCTGCACGATCACGAATACGAATGATAAGAAAGGAAATAAAGAAAATTGACACTTAAGGAAAGACTGCACTTACGAGATGCGTTCCACTTCTCGGGGAGCGGAAGAAACTGGAAGGGATCATATCTTCAGTTTCCACCTGAACGAAGCACCCCTGCCAGCCTTGGTCTCGATCCTCGTCAATACTCGAAAAAGAGGCCTTGCTGGGCCGGCGAGTGAGATTGATCAGTCCCCCTCAAAAAATTCGGGGACTGTATAGACAGAGCAGGTGGTCGAGGGTGAACCGAGAGGATTCGGTGTGGCTCACAAAATAACAGAGGAGGATCATGATCCTCCAAAGAGACGGGTGGATTTGCCGAGACACACCTTGTACCGTACCTCTTACAAAAGGCCAAAATCACCAGGTCTACCGGACCTAGAGGGAAGGGGTTAGTGTAAACACTTAAGTACCCCTCCATTTGGGTAGTAATATCATCCTCAGGCCCGGGGACTACTACATCCTTGCTTTCCCATTTACAGTCCTCTCGAACCACGAGAAGGACATCTTCGGTAACGGAGCATATATACCTCGATGCTCCTTTACCCCGGTCTCTTTTGGATGAGGGCTTCTCGACTATGAAGTCATCCGCGATTGAGAAACTCCCGAGTATAAAGCTTTTCATGGGAGGCTCGTGGGAAGCCTCGGGAGCAGCCACCTCAGGAGCGGCCACTTTGGGAACAGCCGCCTCAGAAGCAGCCACCTCAGTATTTGTGGCCGGGTGGGAAGATGAAGAGGCAGCCTATTGAGGAACTGATTTGGACATTTTAGCCATTGCTATCTGGTAAAGTTTGAAAATTTAACGAAAAAATATGAAGGTATGAAGCAACAAGTTTGAAAGCTGAAGAGCAGAGTATGAAGATCTGAAGAAAATCTAGGTAAGAACCTAAGAACAATTATGAGAATTTGAATATCAAGGATGAAGATATGAAGGTTTGAAAGAAGTTGGTAATAGCTAGAAAATTTGAAGGTGGAAGCTTGATCAGAAAGTAAAAAAAGAGCAAAGGGTAGAAGCTTTTATAGGAAAAGTACGCGACGCTTCGCATTCGAAGACAACCAGCCGATGGCTGACACGTGCCCAAAGTCAGAACGACATGACTGATGGGACGTTCCAACTTCTTCGTCGTTTCGACTGTGACGTACGACAGAAGGAACCGGGGTTCATCTATCGTTTCGGCAAACCTACTCTCTGAAAAGCGAGGGGACTATCTGTATACAGGTAAAACTGGGGCTAGTAAGCACCCCGATTTGCCGGTGGGGCAAACGAAGCAAGGACATAACTACATGGAATTGGAATCGAAGCTAAGAACCTCTCATATAACACCCGAACGAAACGCTTACCACCAGGGCCATCGAGACAACGCCCCCCGAATCCGGTTCGAGCTCCAAGAAATCAAAAAGTATAACCAAACGATTGTACACGACTAACGAAGGGCCGTGATATCCACGCCCAACCGGATATCACGGCGTGGATCTCGGCCTGTGTCGACAGCGGATCAGTGATTAACGAAAAAAGAAGATTTTTACCTTTCTTAGAATTGTACTTAGGGCAAAGTTCCCCTACTATATAAAGGGGAAGTTTATTATTCAGTAGGAAATTGTAACACGCACATCAAGACAATATAGATTTGTTTTCTCTGCTTCCAAGTTATTCAAAGTTCTTATTTTTGCTGATAGCTCTTCATACATTTTTTACCCCGAGTCGAGGGCAGAAAAAATGGTTAAGCTCATATCCGATCCCCGACTTAACATCACAACTGGTTTGATTATTTATTGTATTCTTTAATCCTCTTATCTAACGTTGTTGATTACTTATATTGAATTAATCTATATATCCTTAAAATCACGTATACAATTTTCATGTGTAATATGGACAAACCTAGTATATAGTGAGATGAGTTTCTGCTTAAAGTTTTGCTTCTAATCTATGGCCTAATTGGCTATATCAATAAGGTAGTTTCATTTTGTTCCACTCCCGTTTATCCTTTTGCCTAACCCCTAATTTTTGCGTGTGCGTGTGTTTTTTTTTTTTTTTTGGGAAGGTATTTTTTGGTATGAGTTTTCATGTAAATGTAACAAGTAAACAAGATAAGTCTGTAATATTTTATTTACTACCAATTAAAAAAATGACAATTTTGCCAAGGACAAACATTATATGGGCGCTGTATTTTTTTTCTTTCTCGTGCTATCTTAACCGGACTGACTTAGTTTGTTTCAGTTTGGTCAAATTTCCTCGAGGTCAAAAGTATTTCTTTTTTTAAAATTAAAGTGTCTGACAGAAAAATATATTTAGAAGTACTTCGAAAAACTTGGTCAAACACTAATTGTTATTTAGAAGTGCTTTTCAAATTAATTAGCCAAACACAGGGGTGGATGTAGTGTATACTGGATGTGTTCAATTGAATCCACAACTTCCGATGCTGAGTAAAAATTTAAAAATTCATTTAAAATTACAAAAATAGTAGATATGAACCCATAACTTTAAAAATATAATGGGTTCAATGCTAAAAATTTTAAAAGTGGAATCCATAGGGTTTGAATCCTAGATCCGCTTCTGGCCAAACACAAACTGCTTCTCATCAAAAGTAATTTTTTAAAAAGCACTTTAAAAAAAAATTACTTCTCAAAATAAGTTAATTTTGCTTGGTGAAACAGACTATTAAAGCTTAGCCAAATTTTTCATCGGCTTTCCTTTTCATTTATTCATATGCCTTTATTTTTAAAAAAAGTTGGCCTGCATCGTGAATATATACATGAAGGCAAATGAAGTGTTACGCGGCGCCTTCCTGAGGTTCTTTGGAAGGGCGACGTAAGGCTAAGTAATCGATGTCAGTACGATTGCCATCCGCCAACTGAGGTCCCCTCCGCACGCTAGACTAGATTGTCAGTGCCGTGCGGGAAAACCAATATTGTGAGCAACGAGAGAATTGAGAGCTTGTAGAGAAAATTGAGAAAAGAGCTTGCGTGTATAAATGAAAGGCTATTACAAAAGCTACGCGGTGTCGAGGGGGCGAGACACCAGTACAGAAAAATGCTTGCTTGCTTGAATGTTTGAATGCTTATACCCCTTAATAATGCTTAAAATAAATAAACCAAAGTTACAAGAGTTGACCTAAGAAAGCTGTAAGTTCATACTGAAAGAAAATAAAGTAAATCTATTCTATATTTACAAAGAAAAGGACTTAGTCTTCTACAAAGTAGAAACAAGTCCGTCAGCAGCAACTATGTCATTTGGCTCAGGGTCCGCGCGCGGCGTTGTCTGCGCGCGCGGCGCTATGGGCATCTGCTTGTGGCTGGGTATTGGCGCTGGCTGTCACTGGAGCGACAGAGGCGCTTGCGCGCTTGTCACTTGGAGCTGCCAAGATCACGGGGCCGACCGTGGCGCTAGGCGTTGGGAGGCTTGCCAGGACGCCACGGGGCGCGTCCAAGGGGTAATGGGACATGGCTGGAAAGCCGCCCATGACAGAAGAATTGAGAAATTACTGGTGCAATTTGAACCCCGCACCCAAGGGAACTTGTTTGAACTGCAGTAATAGATGCAACTCCAATCCCGCTTAAGGTATAACACTTGGAACAATAAATGGTCAAGCTCACCACTAGACTGGAGACATTGAGCAAAGTAAATATGTAAATAGCCTTGTGCCCTTGTCTACTGAATGAGGATTTTCCCAGTGACTTTTCTGCCGGACAAGTTGATTTATTCCATTTGCTACAAGGGAAAGCCTTTTCTAATCGCTTAAATAGGCTGCCCCTTATTTTTGGGATTTTTTCGTGTATATGCTATATTAAGAAGTTATTTACTCAGTTTATCTTATTTCTAAGTTTTCAAAAAGCATTTTGATTTTTTCACATTTTGTGTACAGAAGTGTTTAAACAGACTTACAGCGCCAGAGCGCAAATATCCGTATAGATACGTGATTCACCTATAGTTGCACCGGATCCTTCACAAGATATTCCCTGTTCAACTTCATAGCTAATTGCTATTGACGATCACCTTCTTTCTTCACCAAAATTATCCTTTACTTATCTTACTAACGCGAAATTAGCCATTAATGATTACTCTATAGCTATTCGACATAATTTGCTACAATCAAAAAAGCAAATTTTGTTGGGCATCAATATACACAATTAGCAAGCTACAAAACGCGATAATTCTCTCTCACACAAAATCTGCCATTAACAGTAATTGAAATTCATCTCAAAAGTTTTAAATTGGAAAACAAATATATTGAGAAACAACAATCAATTTGGTGCGAGCATCGAAAGAAAAATTAATATAGTTTTGAAATATTGCAAACACAAATAAATTCAAAAGCAACAGACCAATCTAATCAAGTAGGAACAAAAATTGCAACGTGTGTTCATTATCAGTTAAAGCTTGCTGCCATGCCTCATATAATTTCATACAACATTCACGAAATTTTGATACAATTTCATATAACTTTCACAGAACTCATCATACATAATACCAACTTTCATACAAAATTGATACATCTTCAAATGTGTAGCCAGGTATAATTTGCTTATCATGCTTCATACAATATCATACAACTTTCATACAATTCGCATACAAGCTTCACATAATTATGTCATTATATGTATTTGTATGTCTATTGTATGCATTTTGTATATCTTGTGTAGAGCTGTCAAAACGGGCCAGCCCAGCCCAAGCCTCGCGTGCTTTTAAATTTGATAGGCTAGGACGAGCCGAGCCGCCATCTAAATGGACCTTAAAATGGCCAACCCAACCCAGCCCTAAGAGGGATGTGGGCTAGGGAAGAAAAATTCTTCAAATCTTTAAATATTTCTTCATGATATAGTCTCATGATCATATGAACGACTTCTGTTTGTTTAGAGCATACAAGAATCTTAATATTTGACAAGCAATCTCGTAACTGAAATACAAATTCTCTAGATCTCTAGCTCTTCTTTTTTAACGTTACATGAATAATTTTTTAATACTTCTTTTCCACTTTCCTCAGGCTCAGGGATTGCTTTAATAAATTTATACGTTGAGATTTTTTTTAATTTAGGTTTAACATTATTTGCTTATTTCATCATTATAGTCCATAAAATTTTTAAAATGCATGAAAGTTTCTAATGTTGTCAATTTTCGTTGGGTATTAAAACTTGACCTTTTCCGATACTGAAGAGCAATTTAATTATTAATAACGTATTAAAGTAACCAAAGTTATCATTGGCCACTTAAAATAACATTTTCTTTTGTAAAAAATTATAATTGGCCACTTAAAACTTTCCTAATCCGTTATTAATTAAGTAAAAGAAAAACTAATCTTGTCATACTACATGCATATCAAAAATCTAAATTCTAGTTGATATGGAAGGATAAATGAGCAATCTAAGGTAGGGGAATGGGGAATGGGGATTATAGATAATAGTTTTTTTAGTTTTTACTTTTTTTAAATATTAAATATTTAAATATAAATTTAATTAATTTTTGACCCACGGGCCTGTCCTGGCCCAGCCTCGATCAAGCCTCAAGGGCCAGCGGCTGGGTTGGGCTGGCCTCATGGGCCAAGCCCATTTTGACGGCTTTAGTGTGTTCTTCTTCCTCTTCGAGTTTCAATTTGAAATTTCACCCAAAACAAACTCTAATCTTAACCAATCTCCCTTAAAATTGAGATATAAATTCCAAAGAATATTCTCAATCTTGCAATTTTGTAAAACCCAAATTTTGAATTCAAGTTCAGAACTTTTTAATGATTGTCAGTAAAGTTTACAGCTTTGTCATTATTTCTTAATTATTATTATTGAATAAATAATAGATGATTTCTAAAAACTTTCGAATCACGCCAGCATCTTCAATTAATTAATGTTTATTGGTGTGATTGCATTTTCACAAGCTCATATATCTGGAAATTCATTGAAAATTAAAATGATTGTATTATTGTGTGGGATATGATGATTCAGAAATCGGCAGTAGAATTTTCAAGATTTTAGAGAGAGAAAACAGGGTTTTGAAGAGGAACAGAGGGTCAGATAGAACGTGAGTCAGAGGGGTTTAGCTCTTAGGCGTGGGTTACCCATTTAATTGCCTATACTTAAGGGATCACTACTAGTCTGAAGTCAGAAATTTTCTTCTTTTTCGACTTGTTTTCTATTTGAATCTTCCTCCTCGGACTTCATTGGACCAACATTAATGCACAAATCATTCTCTAATTGTTTGATCTTTTCAGTGGATAGTCTGTGACTTTTTATTGCAATTGAAAACAAGCAATATTCTCGTATGAACTCTTTGAGCCTCTCCACCAACATTTTCTCCAAGTCCTCTTGCTCATTACGCTCAGCATTGTATCCATAACGTACCACACAACGAAACACGTAGAGATCAGATGGCTGTACCCGACGGAAGAGGAACCTTTCTTCTGCTGGAACTTTGCTGATGGGAAGTGATTTGATTGAAACAAACACAAGGACAGAGTGTAAACATGGCACATTCGCCACATAATGCTTGAAAATTGGTGGAATTCCATGAACAAGCTTCAGAATAGAAAATGGCAAGTCCGGGTAGTCGATTGAAATTTGTTTCGTCCCCTATTGCCTTAACTTTCTCAGGAGAAATCTTGTGATCTAACTCGAAGTAGTATTTCTTTCGATACACGTAATTCCATACGTACATGATAAACATTAGGAACATAGCGAAAGCCAGTGGAAGGTAGCCGCCTTGGTCAAACTTGTAAAGGACACAACTTAGGTACACAAGCTCAACCGTTCCAATGATTAGAGCATAGGCGATTATAAAAAGAATGTGAGTTTTCCAGATCATAATCATGACCAGTACGAGGAAGAATTATGTTAATGTCATCACAAACACCACTGCTATTCCTGTAAATATTGAGAAATACAAATGGTTTCATGACGTGTTAAATATATGTCTCTTGGTTTGGTTATAACAGTAATGTTACTAAACTTTACCCACTAAAGCAATAAAACTCATCTATCAAAGTGAATCAGATCAGTTACTTTAATATGACAAAAATAGTTTTGTGATTTTATTGTTATATTAGGTTAAGTTAAGTGACAATACGTAAAATTAAACATGTACATTACCGCCAACAAACATCAGTTTGATATATCTTCAAGAAAGAGAGGGAATAATTGGAAATGAAATGTCTTACCATAAGCGTTGCCAACTTTTGCGGTAGTCCTGAATCCAAGAGTAACAGCAACACAAGCCAACATGAGAAGGTAATTGACTTCAGGGATATAGACTTGCCCTTGACGTTTGCTTGATGTATGCACAATTTTAACCCGAGGAAATCCTAATGCGAGCGATTGCTGGATTATAGCGAAAGTCCCAGAAATCATGGCTTGACTTGCAATGATAGCTGCAAGCACTGCCACTACATACATTGGCCAATATATGCCATCTACATTTGTACATGAGGGAAAAAAAGCATATATGTTCATTCATTTCCCTTCATGATGACATAAAACCTATGTTGTTCAGACTGTTCAACAATGTTGGTGGGTGCGTGTCAGATGTATTTTTGGAGGATCTAACATAGATGCAATAATAGTTTTGGAGAGTCCTAGCTAGCAACATAAAACCTAAGTATTTATATGCATATAGATGTTATGCTTACGAGGTATAGACTTGAAAAAAGTGTCAGAAACGTCATCTGCGTTCTTCCTTAAAAAGGAGGCTTGACAGTGTAAGCTAATATGAGCGCTGGGTATGTTACATAGCACATGCTTATTTGTATAGACTGAACAGTAAAATGACCAACATCTGCAAATAGTGCCTCCGTTCCTGCAATTCATCATTCACTATTAATTTTACTCTGGACACTCTTTCTTCGCATTGTATCGGGGTATTTATACCACATCCGTCAATTTAACCTGATCATGAGTACTCAAATATTAAAGTGAATAAAAATATGGTACCTGTAACTGAAAGAACGACCCCGCCAAGAGAAATCCAAGCATCCTTTTTATTTCTCTTGAACTAGTCTATGATGTATTTAGGATTAATAGCTTTGACAACAGTTGTATCATGCTTTACGAAGTTGTAAACTCCAATACCAGCAATAAGTGAGAACCACACACAAATTATTGGTGCAAATGTGTAGCCAACTTTGTCAGTTCCAAATCTTTGAAACGTAAACAGCAAGACCAGGATACCAATTGAAATCCAGACAATCCTTTCTGCATTCCAAGAAAACAAATATTAGATTATATATTACATATGGAGTGTAAAACAATTAACTTCGCCTACAATTTTTCTCTGAACATTTCCGACTATCATTTTAGATACTTTGCTACCACAGTCAATGAAGTTTTCTGGTTTCTTCAGAAAGAAGATGAAAGTGGGTAAATGCTTACTCGCACCCGTTGTTAACATTAAATCATATCAACTTATTATAATTACGTAATTTAGTGATGTGAGAATAAATATTCATTAATCATGGTTAAATGCAACAAGCTTATTTGCAAACACATGTCATTCATCTGCTCGTAGAGTTTACTTATTAGGACAGTTAAGATTTTAGGTGTTAGTCCAATTAAGAGGACAAGTTAAAATTTATAGGTATTTCGACATATAGCAAACGGGTTAAATTTATGGAATCAAGTCATCGAACCAGGGGGCGGAGGCATAAGTCGAAATACAAGTTCGGTCGAACTCCGTAACTTTTGCTTAACAGTGTATTTGATGTATAGAATTCATTAAATATGTACAAAAATTTAAATTTAGAAAACCAGTCACTAACACTTAAATTCAGTCATTCTAAAATCCAAAACCCATAAATTTAAAATTCTAACTCCGGTTCTACGTCAAATAAGAAGGCATGTCGGCCTATATATGTAAGTTACCTTCGGTCATGGCTTTGGGAGCTGCCTCTTTAATTCCTCCAACAGCAGACAAAACTGGACACATCAATTGAAAGTTCAAGTTATCAGTACATATATGATGTTTAAGTTTTGTACTAAATGGTGTTAAAAATATTTATTTATGAGGTAATAGGTAAATCTTTAATAAACATTAATTAGTAACTTAGTCAAAATAGTGCAGGTTAACTTATTACAAAACTCAATAAATATAAATTACGTTCTAAAGTAAAAAGAGGGAAAATGGTGACGTGCCTGAGATACAGGGAGTGAGGACACCATCGCCAATAACCATAGAAGTAGCAAGCATAGTGGCAAAGAGCATAAAGAACTGGCAAATGTACTGTTTTCTAACATCAACTTCAGTTTTGAAGCTCGACGTGGACGTCTATCTGGCATATCAAGTTTAAAAGTCGACACATCTTTGTCTTCTGCCTGTGTACTTGGAATTAATCCCACCTTGGTATATCGGCATATCAATGAATATAACGCAAATGTACCTCCGGTCGAATATTTTTCAAATGATCATGCGTTAATTCACTCTGACTAGCTTCTAATTTCTACTCACACATTAGTGTTTGGACGAAGTTTTGCATTCCAGCATAATTTAACCAGTTATATCATATTATTTTATTTTTCTTTCATGTTAGTTAACATCATATTAGGCATACTATAAACAGTTATTAAGCACCCTACTCAAAACTAAAAAAGATGTCATCTGTATCGAAAAGAATGGCAAAGTAGGATGTGTGAGGTCAGCACATCTAATTTTATTGTAACTCTAATGGTTTCTTTATATTTTTTCAAAAAAAAAATTACTTATTTAAAAGCTAAATAAAGAATACTATAAAACATAACTTCTCATAGTCTAAATAATTTTTTAAATCTTTATTAGGAAGGTCCTTTTAACTCCTCAAGTAGTGGAAGTGTAATTCTTTGAGGAACGGGATAACAACAAAAGAAAACGTATTATTATATGTTAGTATAGCCTAGAAGTATTACTAATATTATATATTGGCATAAAAAATATCAAGCATAAAGTGACAAAATTCAGATGAAAGCTATTACTAACTCCAGTTTGCTTCGTTTTCTACTCCTAAGAATTCATGATACCGTCTCCTCCTTTTGCTATTGGCACTATTTTTCGGTAGACTATGATAAACCTATACTTACCATTAAATCTTACCTGTAATTGATTTTTGACTAACTTGTTTACCCTCAAAATCGAAAAACAACTGAATTTGTAAATGATTTTAAGGATAAGTGATTTAACTTGACACAAAACGATAAATCAGATTGTAATTGAAATAAGCAATGAAAAAATAAATGCAAACCACACAAGTTGAACAATCTTAGCCTTGGAAGGTTAGCCACCCTCGAGCCAAAATTGCTTTGATTGATATCAGAATAGAACAACAAGAGAATGATAAGAACTTAAGGAGAATAATAATATATTGCTTTGGGATGCGTATTACAATATGTCCAATGAATAATCAAACCCCTCTTTATATAGTAGAGGAATCCTACTTTAGGTACCATTCTATAAAAGGTAAAGATCTCTTGATTCGCTGATTGTCGGTTCCGTACTTATTCGTGCCGAGATTCCCGCCGTAATATCCGATCGGTCACGGATATTTCAGGCTTCTATTGGTTATCTCAACAATGTTTCTCCGAGTTCGTTCAAGGCTAAGGTCGACACCGGACTTATTGTTTGAAGCCAGTCTTTTCGACCTCGGGCGCTAGCTCGGTGGGACTCGAGGTCGATCTTCAGTCGTTGGTCACCACGTTCCAAGCCTAATCCACCAAGTTGTAATCGAGCTCAACTTCGACCGTATACAGATAGTCCCCTCATTTTTCGGAGAGTAGACGATGAGAAATGACATGAACTTTCGATCTTGACTTTGATATTTTGTGACAGAAACGACAAAGCAGTCGAAACATCTCGTCAGTCAAGTCTTAATGGCATAAAATGACTGTCAGTTGTCGGTCGGCCATTCCCAGATGTAAACAATCACTGAAAAACTATAAATACCCCCTTATTAGTTCATTCAAACTTTACTTTCAAACCTTCTGTCGTCATACCTTAGAAATTTCAAACCCAAGCATTAATTTTCTGATTACTCTGAAATCCTTTCATAAGAACTTCTGTTCTTTATCCCAAACCATCAAGCATACTCTTCTAACTTCCTCTTTTTCCTTTATTTTCCAAAGAAATGGCAAAGACTTCAAATTCTGTTCCCCATAAAGAAACTCCCTTTACCTCGCGGCCGGCTACCGAGGAAACCGTCTCGCGCACTGCTGTCGAGGAACCGACACCGGAGCCTCCTCTAAAACTATTTTTTCTCGGGGGATGCTTGGTCAATGCCGATTTCAAGGTTGAAAAACCTTCTTCCATACCAGGCCGATGTGAGGCAGTTTTGAGGTACATCTGCTCGATCACCGAGGATGTTCTCTCTGAAGTCAAAAGGGATTACAACTAGGCTGACAAACATGTGGTGGTTCCTGAACCTGATGAAACCATCACCACCCACATTGAAGGATTTTTAAGTATTTACACTTATCCCTTCACGTTGGGTCTCTTGGACCCGGTCTTCATCGACTTCTGCAAGAGATACAAGGTAAACCCCGGTCAAATTCACCCTTCTTTTTGGAGGATCGTAATCCTCCTCCGTTTCTTTGTGAGCAAGATCGAGGGGTGCCGTTTCATGATCGACCATATTATGCGTTTATACAGTCCTCGACTCTACCTGGGTGGACTGAACAACCTCGCTCGTTGGGCCAGTAAAGCCGCTTTCTCGAGTGTCGATAAAGATAGGGATAGAGGTTGGCTGGGCCGTTTCGTCCGAGTGAGGACCTCAAACTTGATCCCGGCCGAGCACATGCCGTTCCCTGAGAAGTGGAACATGAAACGTAAGTATATAATTTTGCTTCCAATATTTTGTTCATCGCCTTTTCCCTTCCCTATTATTGGTTTTCTGTGATGGTGCAGCTATTGCTTGGGTCCCGAATGCAGTTCCTCGATTCAAGGAATAGGTCGAGGCATCATATCACAAAGGCCTTATTCTGAGCGCTCGTGGCGCGAGCTTTCAAAAGGTCGATTG
>MCJB01027983.1:141666-165976 GCA_002018475.1 Nicotiana obtusifolia
AATCGAGCTCAACTTCGACCGTATACAGATAGTCCCCTCATTTTTCGGAGAGTAGACGATGAGAAATGACATGAACTTTCGATCTTGACTTTGATATTTTGTGACAGAAACGACAAAGCAGTCGAAACATCTCGTCAGTCAAGTCTTAATGGCATAAAATGACTGTCAGTTGTCGGTCGGCCATTCCCAGATGTAAACAATCACTGAAAAACTATAAATACCCCCTTATTAGTTCATTCAAACTTTACTTTCAAACCTTCTGTCGTCATACCTTAGAAATTTCAAACCCAAGCATTAATTTTCTGATTACTCTGAAATCCTTTCATAAGAACTTCTGTTCTTTATCCCAAACCATCAAGCATACTCTTCTAACTTCCTCTTTTTCCTTTATTTTCCAAAGAAATGGCGAAGACTTCAAAATCTGTTCCTCAAAAGAGAATTCTTCCACCTCGCAGCCAGCTATAGAAGAGACTGTTTCACGTGTAGCTGTCGAGGAACCAGCACCGGAACCTCCTCTAAAAATGTTCATCCCGGGGGGATGCCCCGTCAATGCTGATTTTGAAATCGAAAAGCCCTCCTCTGTACCAGGCCGGTGTGAGGAGGTCTCGAGGTATATCTGTTCGAACACCGAGGACATTTTCTCCGAAGTCAAGAGGGATTGTAACTAGACTGACAAATATGTGGTGGTTCCCGAACCTGACGAGGCCATCACCACCCACGTCGAGGGATTTTTAAGTGTTTACACTTATCCCTTCACGTTGGGTCTCTTGGACCCGGTCATCATCGACTTCTGCAAGAGATACGAGGTAACCCTAGGCCAGATTCACCCTTTTTTCTGGAGGATCGTAATAATCCTCCGTTTCTTTGTGAGCAAGATCGAGGGGTGCCCTTTCACGATCGACCACCTTATGCGTTTGTAAAGTCCCCGAATCTACCGGGGAGGGCTGATCAAGCTCGCCCGTCAGGCTAGTAAAGCTGCGTTCTCGAGTATCAATGAAGATAGGGATCGAGGATGGCTAGGCCGTTTCGTCCGAGTGAGGACCTCGGACTCGATCCCCGCCGAGTACATGTCGTTCCTTAAGAAGTGGAACATGAAACATAAGTATCTAATTTTGCTTTCAAGGTTTTATTTATCGCCCATTTTCCTTCTTTCTTATCGGTATTTTGTGACAGTGCAGCTGTTGCCCGGATCCTGAAAGCGGTTCCTTGACTCAAGGAGTGGGTCGAGGGCATAGTATCACAAAGGCCTTATTCTGACCGCTCGTGGCGCGAGCTTTCAAAAGGTCAATTGGAGGCCCGTTCGCACGGTGAGATCTCTTTCACGAGTACTTTTTGTTTTCCCTTTTGCACGACTAAGTCCTCACTTGTTTTATTTCTTATTGTAGGTTTACCCAAGGATGTCCAAATGAGACCTCCATCCGGTAATGATGATCTCCCCACTAAATCCCCTACTCCGAAACAAGGTGAAGAAAAGAAGAGAAAAAGGGCTATGAGTTCTCCCGGGCTCGGAGAAAAAGCACCAGCGCTCGAGGACCACTAAGTTCGGCTGCCTCCGAGCGGAAAATTATGGCCAAGGAACTTGAAACGGCCAAGTCAGTGGCGGCAGTGGTTAAAGCCGATGCCGACGAGATGATGGCCCAATACAAGGCCGACGTCGAGGCGGCCCAGGACAGCGTGAAAGATATCGTTGAATACGAGAAGTGGCAGTCACGAAGAGAGGCCCTCGAGGAGATCCATGCTCGGGGTTTCGATCTATCAACCGATATCGATACTGCTAAGGAGCTCGAGGCCGAAGCCAAGAAATTGACCTGCCCGAAAGAAGAGAGAAAAAGAAGACTCTGATGGTTCCGATGGAACCGGGGGCGAAGAAGACTAAGCTATTTAGACGCTATTGTAAAAAAAATTGCTTCTTTTCTATTTTGTACTCGTGTACTTTTATATTTTTGTTAGGGCCATTTGGCCTTTGTAAAGATTGTGTATAATATATGAGGCATGTTTTCCCCTTTGGCCGTTTGTATATTCTGTTTTCCATTGCTTTATTCTTTATGTTTGCAAAGGTCGAAAATGCCTTAGCATAAAATAGTTAGGTCATGTCCGGAGGTTTGAACAGTCCTTGCCTTCGACATTATTTTGTTTAAGGCATCGTGGGGGTTTGACATGATCGAGAACTTTTTTTCCCCAAAGTACTTATGACTTTTTAGATTTGTAGTTTGCCGAGAGTAGCCTTTATAACCAGTTTTAAAAAAAACTGAAGGCTTTGTTTTTGTTACGAGTCTCGGACGTCTCCGAGCCGTTTTAATATGGATGTAGCCTTTTTAATTTGGGTGTTGCCTAATGGGCTTGTTATCTCGAGTTATCTGGGCTTGCCTAAGAGAATAGCCATTAAGGTTCGGCGTTGCCTAATAGGTCTTGTTCCCCCATGCTCCGATAATCCGAGCCGTCCGAGTTTTTTTGGGACGGCAGCCTCTGATTGGGAGTGATCATTTGAACCTAGTCAAAGGTGGCCCTTGGGCTCGATACCTTTAGGGGATCGAATTAAAGAAATTCCTTAAAAGAAAAAAGAGAAATTCGTAAAGGACAAGATATTTATCCACAAGTTTTGTGAGTAGTCTATGTGAGCACAGTTCATGTGATCGTTTGGCCTTTACAGTATATCCTATCGATCGAGCTGGGACCGTTTAATCATAAAGTTTTCTTCCTTGCTAAAGTCGTTAACCAAGGGTGACGCCCCCCATTGTTCGGGGCCGAGCATAGAGAGGCCTCGAATACTATTGTTGTGATCTTCGATACCGGTTCATAACCGGACTTCAATTCTAAGTTAGCATGATTTATCGTTGCCTCGTTAGAAACCTTGCCGAAAAACCCATTTGGGACAAAATCGGTTCTAGAGGAAAAGAGTGCAACGCGTGCTTTCAAACCTAAAAATTGTATCATTTCTTGATGATTCCCTGCAAGTGTTAGTTCGGAATGTAAATAAATAAAAGGAAATGAATGGGATCATACCTTAGCAATAGTATCGCTTCAAGTGAGCTATGTTCCAATTGTTCGGTAGTTGCTCACCGTTCATCTTTCCGAGTTTGTACGATCCTTTCGGGTTTCGGGTGTTTAGTGTAACCTTCCTTAGCACCAAGTCCCCGACATTAAAGTGTTGAAGGTTGGTCCTTGATCCGCTGCTTTTGGGCGGCCAACCGGACAACGGCTGCTTCGCGCCTTTCATCCAATAAATCTAGGCTTGTGTTCATAGCTTCACCATTCAATCCCTCGGTTGCATATTGGAATCCGAGACTTGGCTCTCCGACTTCGACCAGTATTAGAGCTTCGGCATCGTAAACTAGTGAGAATAGGGTGGCCCCGATACTGGACTTCGAGGTCGTTTGGTATGCCCATAAGACTTCGGGCAGGATTTCCTTCCATCTTCCTTTGGCGTCAGTTAACCTCTTTCTGAGGTTTTGGAGTATGGTTTTGTTGGTGGATTCTGCTTGTCCGTTCCCACTAGGGTAGTAGGGTGTTGATAGGATCCTTTTGATCTTATGATCTTCAAGAAACTTGCTTACCATGATGCCGATGAATTGTTTCCCGTTGTCGCACGTAATCTCGGCCGGCATTCTAAATCGGCATATGATATGATCCCAAATGAAGTCGATGACTTCTTTCTCCCTGACCTTTTCGTATGCCTGGGCTTCCATCCACTTAGAAAAATAGTTAGTCATAAACAATATAAATTGAGCCTTACCGAGTGCCCTTAGAAGGGAGCCGACAATATCCATCCCCCACTTCATGAACGGCCATGGTGACAAAACCGAAAGCAGAAGCTCCCCGGGTTGATGAATCATCGGATCATGTCTTTGACATTCATCAAATTTTCGTACGAACTCCTTTGCGTCCTATTCCATATCGATCCAGTAATAGCTGGCTCTGATAACTTTTCGATCCAACAATTCGGCACCTGAATGATTTCCACAGGTGCCTTCGTGGATTTCCCTCAAAACGTACTCGGTTTCCCCTGTTCCTAGACATATCGCGAGTGGGCCCTCGAATGTCCTTCTGAACAGGGTTCCGTCTTCGGATAGGCTAAACCGGGCTGCCTTTGTATGTGGCCCTCGATTCCTTCAGGTCCGACGGCAGTTTTTCGGTCTTAAGATATTCTATATATTTATTTCTCCAGTCCCAAGTTAGGCTCATTGAGTTAATCTCGGCATGACCTTCTTCCACTACCGATCTCATAAGTTGTACAACTGCCCCCGAGTTGAACTCGTCGTCCTCAACTGATGACCCCAGGTTAGCAAGGGCATCGGCCTCACTGTTTTGATCCCGAGGTATGTGTTGCAAAGTTCATTCTTTAAATCGACGCAATGTTACCTGCAATTTATCTAGGTACCTTTGCATTTGTTCTTCTCTGACCTTGAACGTCCCATTAACTTGGTTTACCACAAGGAGGGAGTCGCACTTAGCTTCAATTACCTCTGCCCCCAAGCTTTTGGCTAGTTCGAGACCTGCAATCATGGCCTCATATTCGGCCTCATTGTTAATCAATTTCACAATCCTAATAGATTGTCTAACTACATTTCCTGTTGGTGGTTTCAATACGATACCAAGTCCGGACCCTTTTGCGTTCAAGGCGTCGTCCGTAAAAAAGGTCCAGATCCCCGAGGAGGTCCCTGAATTGATTGATAACTCTCTTTCAACCTCGGGTATTAGGGCTAGCGTAAAGTCGGCTACGAAGTCTGCCAAACTTTGAGACTTAATGGCGGTCCGGGGTCGATATTTAATATCGTACCCACTGATTTCTACGGCCCATTTGGCCAACCGGCCTGAGAGCTCGGGCTTATGCATAACATTGCTCAATGAGTAAGTAGTTATGACACATATGGGGTGACATTGGAAGTATGGTTCTAGTTTTCTAGAGGTGCTTAGCAAAACGAGAACCAGCTTTTCTAGGTGAGGATACCTAGTTTCAGCCTTACCTAGGGTCCTACTAACATAGTAAATTGGAAATTGCATACCTTGCTCTTCCCGGACCAGGACTATACTTACCGCTACCTCCAATACCGCCAAGTACAAGTATAGTTGTTCGTCTATCTTTGGTGTGTGGAGCAGCGGTGGGCTCAACAGATACCGCTTGAGTTCCTCCAAGGCCCGTTGGCACTCTGGGGTACATGAGAAGTTATTCTTCTTTTTCAATATTCTGAAGAAACGGTGACTCTTGTCGGAGGACCTCAAGATGAATCGTCCAAGGGTGGCTATGCGCCCGGTTAATCTTTGCACGGCCAGATGGCTTTGATCTTGTCGGGGTTGATCTCGATTCCCCGTTGGATACTATGAAATCCGAGAAATTTACCCGACCCAACTCCAAACGCACATTTCTTCGGGTTTAGCTTCATATTGTATTTCTTCAATATGCTGAAGGTTTCCTGTAAATGTTTTAAATGGTCCTCTACTCTCAGGTACTTAACCAATATATCGTCAATATAAATCTCCATTGATTTTCCTATTTGTTCCACGAACATCTGATTTACTAGGTGTTGGTAAGTGGCATCGGCGTTTTTTAACCCGAATGGCACCACGTTATAGCAGTAGGTGTCGTACTTAGTGATGAAGGAGGTTTTTTCTTGGTCACCCGGGTCCATCCGTATTTGGTTGTACCCGGAATAGGCATTGAGAAAACTGAGGATCTCGTGGCCGCAGTGGCATCGATCATGCGATCGATGTTGGGCAAAAGGAAGGAGTCCTTGGGACATGCCTTATTCACATCCGTATAGTCTACACACATTTTTAGTTTATTCTTCTTTTTAGGACTACCACTACATTCGCTAACCAATCCGGGTATTTAACCTCCCGAATGGATCCTATTTATTTAGATACCTCGTCCTTGATGAGAGCATGTTTGACCTCAGACTGGGGTCTCCTCTTCTGCTTGAACGGATAGAACTTCGGGTCCAGGCTCAGCTTGTGAGTGGTTATCTCCGTTGGGATCCCGGTCATATCAAGGTGGAACTAAGGGAAACAATTTATGTTAGCCATAAGAAACTGAATGAGTTTTCTTGAGCTCGGGATTTTGCCCTGTGCCTAGGTATACCTGTCGATCAGGTAGATGCTCGACCAATATGACCTGTTCCAGCTCCTTGACCATCGATAGTGGCGTCGGAATCATCGGGGGATGTAAAAGACCTAGGCACCCCATAATCATCGTCTTCATCAGTCCCCTATTTTTTCGGTTGGGACGGAACTGGTGGCGGTAATTGCTATTTATTTTCTGGCTTTGTGACAGAACTCGGCTCCATTGTCGTTGTAAGTGCAGATATCGGAATCACCTCTTCGACCGCAAACATCTCCTTTGCGGCTAGCTATTCTCCGTAGATTGTTTTAATTTCACCTGGTGTTGGGAATTTTAACACTTGGTGCAAAGTTAAGGGTACTTCCCTCATGTTGTGGATCCATGGCCTTCCAAACAAAGCATTGTACCTCATGTCTCCTTCGATTACATAAAACTTGACTTCCTGTATGGTCCCGGCGGTGTTCACCGTTAATATTATCTCACCTTTAGTGGTTTCACATACCATGTTGAATCCGTTTAGAACTCGAACTACAGGCACGATTTGATCTTGTAGACCGAGCTGCTCCACGACCCTCAATCGGATGATGTTGGCCGAGCTACCTACATCAATTAACACACATTTCAGTCGAATTTTATTTACGATTACAGATATTACCAGTGCATCATTGTGGGGCTGTACGATCCCATCTGCGTCCTCATCGTTGTTGAAAGACGGGGTTTCTTCCGGTACGTAGTTTCAAGTTCGTTTCTCCCTTGTGATGGACACTTTGGTGCATTTCTGGTTATGATCCCTTTGGGTTGGATCAGATTGTAGAGGTCGAGGCCATTTGGTATCTTTGATACATTCAACAGCCGATACAATGGCGGCGGTATCGATATTAAAGTTGTATTTCGATAACCTCGGCGCTTCTTTGGGACTGATGGACCTATCGAAGCTGTTTATGCGCATGAGTCCCTAGTTGCTCTGACCTCTGTCACTTCTCCTTTCGTTTCTCATAGAGTTCCGCCCCGAACCACTGCTTCTTCGATCTCCATTATATGGCCTATTTGGTTTCGGTTCATGATCGATGTCTCTCTTGACTCTGTCGATGTTTCTGACGGGATAAAAAGACCCTGAAGGGGCCCCGAGTTGATCATCTTCCACTCTGGTCTTCGATTGATACCGTTTATGCACGTCATCCAGGTAACGGTCGGATATTCTATCAGGTTTTGTTTCAACTACTGTGAAGCCACCGAACGTCGAACATTAAGCCCCTAGGTGAAATCCTGAACGGCCCAATCATCAGCGACAGGTGGCAGGTCCATTCATTCCATTTGAAACCAGGACACGAACTCTCTGAGCATCTCATTATCCTTCTGTTTTACTTTGAAAAGGTCCAATTTTCTAGTTTCGACCTTGATGGCCCCGGCGTGTGCTTTCACGAAAGAATCCCAAGCATAGCAAATGAATCAATAGAATTAGGAAGTAAATTGTGATACCATATCATTAGCCCCTTTTGACAGGGTCTCTCCGAACGTCTTCAGCAGGACAAACTCGATCTCATCATCCTTCGAGTCGTTCCCTTTGATGGCACATGTATAAGAGGTTACATGCTCATTTGGGTTGGTCGTTTCGTTATATTTAGGTATCTCGGGCATACGGAATTTCTTGGGGATCAGCTTCGGAGCCGCGCTCGGAGGAAAAGGTTTTTGCACGAACTTCTTGGAATCCAAGCCTTTCAATATCGGCGGTGCTCCCGAGATTTGGTCTACTCTGGAATTGTAGGTTTCTACTTTTTTATCATTAGCTTCAATTTTCTTCTCCCCTGATTCCACTCGTTTTGTCAGTTCCTCGAGCATTTTTATGATCTCGGGATCAGTCCCCGATTTGTTCTCATTCGATCTCTCTGCGACCGGTTCGTCCCTGCGGGTAACTTCCCGGGTGGATCGGGCTCAACTGTACTCAGTGCGCGGTTTTGGTTTTGCAACTGGGCTATTGCCGCCTGTTGAGCCTGTAACATGTCGAAGATTGCCCTTAAACTGATCTCATCTCCACCAACGTTTTTTGTGTTTTGAGCCGCCGATTAGCCTCCATCACGGACGCTATTTTCAGGGTCGGTATGCAGGTTCTTGTCGATAGCCACATGTGAATTAGCGTCAATTGGGTCTGCGACCGAAATTTCGATGGGATTAGCGGGCGGTACCTCGTTACCAGGCGCTATGTTGTTATTTTCACCGTGGTGACCAGACTCGTTGTCAACACATAGGGGTGCTAATTGAGAGTTTGACATTTTGTGTTTTAACCTGAAATCAGAGACACTTCAAAGAGCAAGCATAAAGTAGTATGTGTTATGGAGATTTATATCAAATAACCACTATTTTCCTTAGCCGACAGCGAGCGCCAAACTGTTTACCCTCAAAATTGGATAACAATTGAATTTGTAAGTGATTTTAAGGTTACGTGATTTAACTTGGCACAAAATGATAAATCAGATTGTAATTGAAATAAGCAATGGAAAAGTAAATGTAAACCACACAAGTTGAACAGTCTTAGCCTTGGAAGATTAGCCACCCTCGAGCCAAAAGTGATATGATTGATATCAGAATAGAACAACAAGAGAATGATAAGAACTTAAGGAGAATAATAATATATTGCTTTGGGATACGTGTTACAATATGTCCAATGAATAATCAAACCCGCCCTTTATATAGTAGAGGAATCCGACTTTAGATACCATTCTATAAAAGGTAAAAGATCTCTTGATTCACTGATTTCCGGTTCCGTACTGATTCGTGCCAAGATTCCCGTGTAATATCCGATCGATTATGAATATTTCGGGCTTTTGTTAGTTATCTCAATAATATTTCTCCGAGCTCGTTCGAGGCTAAGGTCGATACCGGACTTATTGTTCCTTGAAAGCAGTCTTTTTGACCTCGGGTTCTAACTCGGTGGGACTCGAGGTCAACTTCAGTCCTTGATCGCCATGTTCCAACTTAATTTACCAAATTGTAGTCGAGCTCAACTTCGGCCGTATACATAACTGATGACTTTTTGGTAGGTTATGACCTCTTGTATAAGATAAACACACACTAACAAACATCAATCATTTTAAAGAAATCTTTACAATATCAAGTAACCCCAGACCGTAAAAAATTGAAATTTATAATCTTAAATTAAGGTAAACTACCTGCTATAATAGATAGTATAGCAAACTGATAGTGAAAAAACTTTCTTTACATTAACGGTGAATATAACTTAACTCATAAACTATCTATGCAGGAGTGCGGAAAAAGAGGTGAAAAATTACCATCCCCATTGTCATTAGCTCGGAGAACAATGAAGACATACGTCATGAGAGGAATGAAGGTGAATAGTGTAAAATACGAGAGAGAGTACACGAAGTATATCATCTTCGTGTTTGATCCCATTAAGAAATGTGCTTGAGTAAACATACAACGGCGACGTTCCAATGTCACCATACACCACCCCTATGCTCTGAAACGCCAGTTGCAATATCACTGACCATTGTGCTGCCTGTTTAACCACACAAAACATTACTAACTTAGACACAAAGACGGAGTTTAAATTTGAAGCTTATGAATTTAAGAAAATTAACAATTCGTAGGATATATTTCTTAAAATGAATAGAGAGTTTGAACCAAATTACTTTTGACGAAATTCATTTTTCTTCACATCTATAAATATGAACTTTCAATTCCATATCCTTGTTTTAATCAAGACTATGACCGTAACAATTGAGCCAAAATTAATTAAGGAGGTTAGAGGTAGCAGACCTTTTTTGCGTGGGGTACACGGCTGAATTCCAAATCTAAGGAGTACGTCATATCGTTTTAAGTTGTGACAAGAAAGTTCCTTTCCTGTGAGCTGACGTGCAGAGGAACATCATCTTGGCTTGTTTCTATATTGGTGCTCTCTGGCAATATTATATCATGATCACTGCTGCTCGTCTTTTTTTCTAATCTATGAAAGACTACAGTCTATTTTAAGCATTTAGAAATTTACTATTGAAAAATGTTTTAGAAATTTGTTCAGATCATATACAAACATAAAATTGAAAAGAAAATAATACCATGACTTTTTTGAAGAAGTCAAATATTTTAAATCAAATTTGAAAAAAATTAAAAAATGATCGGAAGACTACGGTCTATTTTAAGCATTTTTACTCGTGCATTGGGATGATCTGAAAATTCTTGTGCTTCGACAGGAAACAACATGACAAGACATTCGATTCCGGTTACTTCCACTCTTATTCAGTCGTTTTTAGTTTAGATTGCATATCTACCATGTATTTTATACTAATTAGTTTGATATTGTCATTTGGTCTGTGTTTGATAATATGTGAAAAGCATTTTCAAGATTTCATTTCATAGAAATTTGATAAATTTATTAGTTACTTTGGCTCATGATAGTGGAAAGAGTAAAAATATGTAAGGAAAATAATTGGAATAAGCTAATAGTTTTATCAAATGATTATGATTGGGAAAATGACATTGTATAGCCGCTTTCAAAATAATAGTCGAAAAATATATATATTTTTACACTGTCCTAGAACGAACTAAATCCAGATTAAGGCCAGTTTTACATTACTCGCAAATCCAATTTAGGATGCGCCTTCGGCATTACAGTGTCGGTAAGTCTCTTGTATGGGTAAGTTTTTACCAGCCACTCAGCTTTATATCATATATAAATGTTTTACCCTAAAATTTGGATGTTATTTTCTTACATCTTGTACTCTATTGTCACTTTGCCATCTTCTACATTAACGTTCGATTATTCATGAGCCTTTCTTGTGTTGCTGGAGCATTATCCTCCAGCACCTTCCACCAATAAAACACATTTTGAATGTGAAGTTTTTCTATTGTCGTAGTGAAGCAAGCTAATTGGAAGTGTCCGAATATTGAAATTTAAACGTCCTAAATGCCAACAACTACCCATTATTTCTGTGACAATAAGAAAAATATTCCATTCATTCACTTTTACTTGTCCACAATGAACTTTGCACGTTCCTTAAGAAATAACAGATGAAGTACATATTTTATCATACCCATAATACTGATAATATTTGAGAAATCTTGGGAAATGATTTGTCAATGCGTAATTATTGATAAGGGTAACACAAGAAAAAAAAAATATAGGTTTTTTTTTTTTTTGCTAAAATTGATAAAAGTGAAAACACATTTTTAATATATTGAACAACAAAAAGTGAATGGGCGGAGTATTCTTCTAGTTCCAATGGTAAGAAGCGCAGTTATTAGGTTAGACCACTGGAGTGTGATTTCGAGGCCAAAGCCAAAATGAGGGTTAGACCGCTGGAGTGTGATTTCGAGGCCTAAGCCAAAATAAGACAACACAAAAACCAGCGTATCGTTTTTGCCGTACGTTGAACTAATAAGTTTGAAATCCTATTTGGCTATTTTAATGGTTGCTGCTTTATAGTTTTTGGTTACATCAAACAGAACTTTGTTGGAACGGCACCAATACACAAAAATTGTTAAAGCCAAAAAAAAAAAGGGAAAGAGAAAAAACAAGAGTTTCTCCGCCAATCAACAAGCAAGTATAAGGAGCGAAATCTAAATTAATCATCTAGATTTTTTGCATCTTTCTCTATATTTATGTTTTTCTAACTTCGTGGTAGTTCTTGAAACCAACACCACCTAGGAATTTTCAAGTTGACACTATAAACTTTCAAATGCGTTCAAAAGCGTTCTTCGTGTTGAGGGGAGATGTTGGGGGTTTTATTCCCTCGCTTTATTTCTAACAAGTTTCTTTTGTTACTTTGTTTCTCTTTCGGTAGAAGGAAAAAAATGCCTGTAGCTTTTTCTTAGATACAAACTGGAGCTCCAATGGCACACAAACTTTTGTGGCTGCCATATGTCATCTTTATCTGATCAACGAGGCAAGCAAATTGATACTGAACAAATCAGCTTAAATGGCGCCCAATTTCAGTATGACATGCAACGCACAGTTTTTGGTCCAATTAGGATACAACATTTTCTCTGGATGCATAGTACGATATTTGGCAAAAGTAGCACCATCAAAATGAGAAAATTTGGTGCACGAGAATATAGCTCGTTTGGAAGAATGATTTTTTTTTTCCTCCTTATCTCCATTTAATATGAGCTATATATGGTTTTCAGAAGTGGTCAACACCAGAGATGCTGCACGAGTAACTGCAGCTTTGAATTCTGGCTCTTGGCAAAAATAGCTCTCAACAAATCCGAGAAAAAGGTGATTTACATGGCTATTTAGTTGTTAGCATTTCTTTGACATCTTTCAAAGATTGGATTATCCACAAGGTCTTTTGCAGAAGGACGGCGTGTTGGATCTGGGTCCATCATTACCTGGAAGCATTCACAATTGATCGTAGAGAATCAGCATTTGCTTCTACAGATTATTATGGATTAGCTGTATGGTACTTCGTCACGGACACAAAACAAATCATCTAACTAATTGTGCTTAATTATTTTGAAATATAATACTCGGATAATATATGGTACATTGTGCATATTACTGTTGATACCTTCAAGACAGCATGCTGGCTGTACATGATGAAAGATGATCAAGTCATATGAAAAGGAAAGCATATAAGCAAATATTATCCACAGATTATTAAGATAGTAAAAGGGAACAACTTATTACCTTGAGCAGATTCTGAAATTGCAAGGAGTGACCCGGAAGAAGAGGCAATTTCCCCTCCCTGAGGTTTAGAAAATGAGGCCCTGATTCTGGCAGTGGAGACCCTCTAATAAGTTCATATATTGCAGCGCCCAAGGAGAATACGTCAACTTTGTCAAGATGATCATAGTTCTCATTAAGTATTTCTTGGGGCATATAACGTGCATCGCCCTCTTCAATCGGCTGGCTCTTATCAAGAAGAGTTGCACATCCAAAATCACCAAGCTTATATACACCACTTTTCACATAAATATTATCTGGCTTTACATCTAAATGAGCTACCCCTCTCTGATGTATATATTGCAATGCCTTGGCTACCTGCATATCAGCAAACATCTAAAAAATAAAGATTTTGACCTCAATTTGAAAAACATTTACCCTCAGCCTTCCCATCCCTAAAATAAAACACACACAGATACACAAGAACAAAACACAAGCAAGAGAAAGTCAAAAGTAAAATGAGGTCAGTAGACAATAGGAGAGCTCAAAGCATTTCAAAGAAGAGCAACTCAGCAACTCAGACAAGGACCAAAAGCACAAAAGATTTTGCTATACATTTCTTCTGTCTCTCAACAATGTAATACAGTTCCAGTCATGTCTCAATCTAGAGGATAGTAACAAATCCTAGGATACATGAGACAAACAGCTTCTCTACCTACTAAAAAGGAGCTATTTAGACCCCATATACGATCGATGGTATCAGCTCTTATACCAGATATAAGGCTGATCCTATTTTTTTCCTTTTCTTTTCTTTTTTCCTTTTTCTTTTTTTGGTGACAACCTATAGACTTATCCTCTTTTCTCATGTGAAATTAAACAAGCACCAACTCGGAGCAGGATTTTTGGGCCACATTATGCATTTGAATGAGAACTGTTATAGAAGTAACACCCTTCCAGTAGAAACAACAAGAATGGAACTAGATTTGGATATTGTATTTTCGTGAAACACATTAAAAACATTATGAAATATAGCATGTTGCAAGTATTAGGATGGTAGATTAGGTGCTGAGTATACTAGTCTACAGTTGCTTCCCTTAATGTGTAACAGGAAATAGCAGGTGGAAATCATATTATTTTAGCAGGTGAAATTTCATATTTGGCGGTATGATCATTGGTTATGTAGATAGTCCAAAATCATCTCTTTGGTATAGACAAATTATCATTGTTTTGCTAGATATATATATATATTACTTCTACATTTTTTCCATAAACTTAGACGGTCAGACTCGGTACAACCCAGAAGAGAATAGCTCTTTAAAATTCAAATAAGAGCCACACCTGATACATTGCTTCCAAAACTTCTACCTCCGAAAATAGTTTAGAATATTTTTTGTTGGATAAGCTGTGGTCACAGAGCTCCATTTGGATGTAAAGATGTTCATTTTCAAACCAAGAAGAGTAATAGCCAACCACGTTCTCATGAGGTCCTGTAAGCATACATAAGAAAAGATGTTAAAGAATAATCTCTGGGGTAATTTAAATGATAATATCAGCAACAGAAGTAGGTTTGCATGCTACCTAAAGCAGCCAAAGCTTGCACTTCCATTAAAGCCTTTCTCCTGGAAGAACACAATCAAAATGCATAAATATGACTGAACTGTATTGAACAAACAGCCTGTTTGATATGACATAAGATATTCTCCTTGGTGAAGCCATATTACAAAATTGTGGTCAAATCTATTGGAAATGTTTACCTTGGAGAAAAAACTATATGCCAAACGTAAGAAACGGTACACACATTATGAGCATAGGACAATTTCTAGTCCATTCTTACTCCAGATATCTTGCTCCAATAAACAAATAAGTATCTAATATCTCAAATTCTTGGAACTTCTAACAAGCCCCAAGCAACACCACTCTGGCTCCACCCCAATTTTTCATCGCCACTAGATGCTACCAACTAAATGGCCAACCGGACATCAGAAAAAAACTTAGGGGTCGTTTGGTAGCTAGTTACAGGGTAAGTTATCCATGTATTAGCAGTAACATAGTTAATACCATGTTTGGTAGCCTTTAGTTACTTTATACAAAAGTCAGCATAACTAATGTTATGTTTGGTTACTTTTTTCTATTAGGGGTATAAGTAATACATGGATAAGTTAAACAACAAATCTACGTATAATTTATGCAAGGTAGAATGCGGAATAACTAATACATGTATTAGTAATACATGAATTAAACAATCAAATGACCAAAAACCCCTCATATTTATTTTGAATTACACATTGTATAAAATAAGGTAAACAACAACAATAACATACCCAGTATTATCCATCAAATAAAGTCAACATTTAACAAAAAATAATTTCTATGTTACAATCCATAAATTACTAAGCCATACATACTAATCATTACATAACTAATCCCTTCATAATTAAACCATGCATAACAAAACCCTGCATAACTAAAGACTGTATAACTAATCCTTACATAACTAAACCCTGCATAACCAGGGCGGACCTACATTGTGGGTTGAGGGGTCACGGGACCCCGTTAGCCTCGACAAAAATACTCTATATATATGTTATATATATATATATCTGTCCATATATATGGGACCCAATAAATATTTGAGTTGTGCCCCAAACACAAAAAGGCGGATGGAGAAGTGATTGCGTTGGGCATTTAGGTTCGCTCCTTGGCTGGATAACGAGGGTTCGAAACCCTACTTCAGCAATCTCCTTTTTGTTTTAGTTCTTGGAATGTAACAGTTTTTATACTTATTACTCCGCAAGTTGCTTTATTTTAACTTTTATCTTCTTTTTGAGTTCAACTCTAGCTTAGTACTAATATACATAATAGTCAACTTAATTAGTTTTATTCTTTTTCAAATTTCTACCTTAAAATTAAAAGCCTCAATTGTTACATATCACTCCACATATAGAAAAATACGAATTCTTCTCCAACAACCTTCTTCAACAATCACTTTGACTCCGACTCGGCAATGGCAACTGAGAGTTTGAAACTCTTATTCAGTTATTTGACTATTAACATACCTATAATTTTGATTTCTTTAGTAAATTTTGATAATTTAAAGTTTGAACGCCCTTTTGATCATTGGCCTCTTTTTTTAATTAAAATACTAGAAATTTAAACTGTGAAACATACTTAATCAAACACCTTCCCTTCACATAGCATCCATTTTGCAAAGAAATCTCTCTCTTCAGTGCTTTCTTTTTCTTTAGAACTTCTTTTTATTTATATCTGAATGGTAAGTCATCATAATATTAAGTTTTCAAAGAGTTGCACGCCGAATTTTATCGCTAGTGATTAGCATACAATGGTGCCCCCGTCGTGCTCTAATCCTGGGTCCGCCTCCGGTGCATAACTAATCCATGCATAACTAATTCCTATATTACTAATACATGTGACCAGCAACCAAACGACCCCTTAGGAAATGATTTTTTTAGGTATAAGATTTGTCCAAAAAAAAAAAAAAAAATCTATGCTGAACTTTTTTATGCCATATCAATTATCAGACAGGTCATAGTGTTCAAAGAAGGGAAATATCACCTATCTGTGTCTTGATGTAACTGTTTCGTGCTGTGTTTCACAGCATACATACATCCATCGATTCTCTTCAAGACTTTGAAAACACGACTGAAGTTCCCGGTACCAATTTGCTGAAAGAATAAAAGGATTTTAGATAGGTATAAAACAAACTTCAGAAAGTTTCGATCGGAGTCTAGAATACAAGCACCAAACATACCTCAATTTCATGGAAATCACCCCGGTACCGCGATAGACCATCATTACCAAAAATAACAGGGTTAAAACCTACAGATTAAAGCACAAGTACCATTAGGAATTTGACAGAAAACAAAACAATGACAGCGCCACAAAGAACAGGAGATCACACTTCAATTTACTTTTTGAAGCACTAAATGTTATAAGGAAAATGGAATTCACCAATTATTCAAACTTCATGACCAGTACCTGCACACTTTGATCTCCGGTTTCCAAAAGGATCAACATCTATCTCTGAAGCATCCCTGAGATAAGGGTTTCTAATGCAAGGAGGAGGCATGACTCGATATCTTAAAGCAATAGCAGATTGTGACACGTAACTGTGACCCTTTTCTGACTCAGTTATCTTTTCTGATTTCATTTCATCTGTCCCAAAAGTATCTTCCGGAATATCTGCTAGCTGTTGCTGGCCAGGGAAATCGGAACTAAGAGATGTTACCGATTTAACAGCTGTAAAGATGGACATCATGAAAGGAGACAGTAAGAAAGTCAATTTACAATCTTACGATTAAATATGAAAGATAATTGTGCATACTACAAAATTTCTTACATGTTAAAGTGGAATAGAAAGACATATATTTCCAAAATCAAACGGTGTCCAACAGTAACAAAGAGACAAGCTAAAAATAGAACCTCCATTTATCACCAGTGGCAGAGCCAGGAATTTATACAAGGGGATTCAGAAAGACACTACAATGTTACACCAAGTAATTGAACCTATGATCGAAATTTTCAAAATCTAATATTTGAACACCTTTTGCCATTGAGCTAGAATTTTCCTTATATCAAAGGGATTCAACAGTTTATACATAACCAAAAAACTCAAATTTCTTTGCATAGTACAATTTTTCGATAAGGGATTCAATTGAACCGCCTTATTCCTACCTAGCTCCACCCTTGCGTTTTAGCTGCTCGTAAGTCATAAAATATTATGATCACATAAAGGATATTCATACTGTACATTACACGGCATCTTAAACTTTCAAAGACTGCATTCTGCTCTAATTTTCTTCAATATCAGAAAGGGCTATAAGGTAATCATTGATATGTCAATACGCTGGTATAATTCATCTATGCTTCACCGTTTGATTTCCAAATCTCACTCAGTGGCGGAGATACATGTATTCAAGGGGTGTCAACTGACACCCTTTGTCGAAAAATTACACTGTGTAGCTAGGTAAAAAATAGTTTTATATGGATATACATTATATATTGACACCCCATGGCTTCTTCATAAGTTTACTTTTTTATATTTTGACCCCTCTTGAAAATCCTGGCTCCACCACTTATCTCACTCAAACCGATTTGTCATGCCTCAAGAGTACAACTAAAAAAATGAAAGACAGAACGTGCCTGATAAAAAAAGTTAAAACTTGCTAGAGCTGGTAATGATTTCACAGATGCAAAATTGAAGAGAAACGGACAACAAAGTAAGAGAATATGTTATACCCAGTCGCTGCCTCTTTCTTGCTACAGTTTGAAGCTTCTCAGGTGATTTAGGACAAGGCATACAATCATCCTGACAAAAAAGAAAGGAAAAACGCAAAATATGACATATTGAAATTATAGCTGGCATATAGAATAAAAAAAATAAAAAATCAAAACTCACAATTTCGAACACTCTGGTATTGAAATTACCTTATTACCATCAAGCCCATTACAAATTGCAGGTGCATCTGGTGTTAGGTAGTCGGGAGTACTGCATCCCAAAAATTAATTAAAAATAAGACAATAGAAGAGCTAGAGGATACAATGTGAAAATTAAAGGGAGAAGATTTACTAACCAGAAGAAGTCTTGGCTGAGAATGAAATCCTTGTTATCCCCATCGGCAGCATCAGCGTCAGTATTGGACGGCAAAATTGAAGGGAAATTAGATTGAGCTGGCGGAAGCGCTTCAGAATCCAGAAGTTTCTGGAATCGAGAAGGATTTGATAAAGGAAGAGTTGAAAATGAGGATTGGAGCTGTTGTTGATTAGGAAGGGGAGGAAGGGAAACTTTGGAAAACCCAACAGTAAAGAGTGAACCCTTGTTCATTCTTTTCGTGTTGCTTTTGTTGTTTCTGCGTGGTGTGCTTGTTCGATTTAGGGTTTTCCTCTTCATCGGATGGAAATGGAGTTTACTGTAGAGAATTTGAATAGTGCTCTTGGATTCACCTCTGTAATGGTGTTAGTGTTTGGGAAATGGGGAATTAGGGGATTCAGCAAATGAGATTCAAATTTGAGCGGGTTTATATATTTGGCTATTATCTGGTGCTTCTATGTATAGGGAGACGGGAAGCTCAGAGCGTGCTGTGTAAGCTTTTCTTGGGCCAACAAAGTTACTTTTAGGCCCAAGGGTCCCAGAACATGGGGTCAGCAGTCGTCACTATTACTAGATTTAGGGAAAAAATCAAAATAACCAGATTAACAACTGGTAATTGAAAAATAATTACAATTTCAAAAGTAATTGAAATTTAGTCATTTTTTATGTAAAGATAAAATTTAAACAAAAATACCGTTAAAATTTCGGAAATATTCAAGTATCATATGCTGGAGTTCGAATTTTTGCCATATGAGCTTCCAGCATAATGTGCTGGAGTTCCAACACAATATGCGGGAAGTTTATATGCAAGAGCTTCATAATCTAGCATATTATGTTGGAACTTTCTGCGTGCTGGAGTTCCAACATAATGTGCTAGAGTTCTAACATATTATGCTGGAAGTTTATACGCATGAGCTTCATAACCCCGCATATTATGTTAGAACTTTCAATGTTTCAACAAATTAGTGGCTATTTTTTAATGATTTTGCAAACACTGCTATTTTTGATTACCAGTCCAAAAACTAGCTAGTCGGTGCTATTTTCACCTAGATTTAGAGCCCATTTGGATGGGCTTATTTTAAGTGACTTTTAAGCATAAGCCATAAGTTGGGAATTCTAACTTTTGGCTTTTGACATTTTTTTGGTCATTTGAGCTTAAAAACAAGTGCTTAAAGCACTTTTTTTTACTTTATCCATGTCACGCCCCAAACTAGGGGAGGCGCGACTGGCGCTCGATACTATATTCAGTCGAGTTAGCCACTAAACATACAAGCTAACTAAACTGAGGGCCAAACAGATCGGGCAGCACAACATCTGAAATACTAAGCCTGGACTACTAAGGTCATGACCTGCATAACAATAAGCCATATAACAAAGGTAGGCGAGCCAAAATAATAAAGTACTAGCTGGCCGACGAGGCCGCGATTGGAGACATACATGCCTACACACATATATTTACATGCCAAGCCTATGGGCTAGAAACTGAAAGCTACAAAAAGAAACTCAGAATACTGTGTCCACAATAGCCTCTAAGAGTGTCACAAGCACTGTCGAGACAAGGCCCCGACTATACCCAAACTTTATGAAAAAAGTAACCACTATATGTAAGCTCCAGGAAGAGGTGGAGGTTACCAACTCACAGCTGAACCTCGAACTCCTAGCGGAGGGGTCGATCAGAGTCCCTATCTAGACCTGCATGCACGAAACAAAAATGCAGTGTCCCCAGGAAACGGGACATCAGTACGAATAAAAATGTACTAGTATGTAAGGCAGGTAGTAGAGTCATACATAGCTGATGTAAACGAAGTAATAGGGATACCACTTGACACTGAAACTCTGATAGCCTCCATGGCCGACATCTTACTTCATAGTAATCAAATATGCATGGTATGTTCGTGTAATCGTATGTCGTGAATACATATATATTAATGCAAATGCATGACATACCCAACCAAATGCTAGCAATGGCGGTCTCTTCCGGTAGCTGACCGGTATCATATTGCCAACATGTGGCCATCTGTACAATATATATAGTTTTTCGGGCAAATAGGCCCCTTACCTCCGATTATAGCTCGGAGTCCATGCATAATATGCTATGTATGATATGAACTTTGTATGCACATAGTAGGCCATAACAAGAACTTAGCCAATCTTGGCTCATAGGTACTCTTATTCTCATGATCTCATAATCACATTCGTATCGCATACAATTGTTTCGTGGAACCTTGTATGCTTTCTTTTCTTTTGAATAAGCTTGAAAACTTAACTCGACTTTTAGATCTTTTTTTATTTAGTCACACAACCCAAAGATGAATAAGAATTCATATATCTAGACATATAGTAAAGAAAGCCGATAAAATGACATATATAGATGTCGAATACCCTATTTAACCGAATGAGTGGAATATCAACCTAATAGCATCATGAAAATACTCCAGCTATAATCCCAATGCCTTTCACAATAGGTCTTTCTAACAATAAAATAGTAAAATACCACATTTGACGTCTTAGGAATTTCCCAGAATTCGTGCTAAAAAGAAGGACGGAGCTTAGCCTTAACATACCTTTCCAACGAACATCTGAATGCTTGTAGTTTCTTCACAGAAGTTGTTCCTTACGTCCTAAACTTCGCAAACACTATATATATATGCAGCTTATACGTACCTATAAATAGTTCATAATTGAGTTTAAATCGGCAACTTTGCCATATAACCCTAACTCGACGAAACGTCCGTAGAACTTTGTAAAAACGATCATAAAAGAGTTCCAAGATGATTACCTTGCAAAACCAAGCATAAAACCTGAAAAACCAGCAAGGATATCAAATTCCTATCTTCTAAGAATAGCTCCAAACATGGCTAATAGAAGGAGGAAACGATTGCAAAGCGTAGAGATTACGTTTCTAGGCACGGGGGCAAATTTTAACGGTAGAAAACGTTAAAAACGCACCTTAATCACTCAAGGACATCATGAACCCTTCTCTTAAGCTTGCTTACTGTTTTAGAACGAAAGTGAACTGTTTTTAGGTCTGAAAAGTCGAACTTGCCGACTTATATTACTTGCTTGACCCGACCCGGTTCGCGACCCGGTTTCAACCCGGATAGTCTGCAGTAAAACGATCATAACTTTTTACTTCGATGTCCGTTTGATGTGAGGTGTCTTCAGTTGAAAACTAGAAGCGTAGACCTTCGATTCAGTAGGTCGTGGGTCCCATAAATCTCTATATATTGGGAGAAATGGTCTGATACATTTGACCTAAAGTTTAGAAAATTTATTAGAGAAATTTATGATAACTTTCGCCGACCTTTATTTTGCAACTTGCTTGGCTCCAAAACTTAACATGGGGTCTCACAGTCTCCCCTCCTTATGAACATTCGTCCGCGAATGGGTCAAGTCAATTCCTTGGTTTCAGTTCTTTTTCCGCTAATGCGTTATTTATAAGGCTGTATTTGTTACATTGCAGAGCATAAATCTATTTCTGTAGATTCCAACTACTAGGCTTCGTATAGCTATTTCGCAATAATAAATTTAAATTCGAGTCACCTTATGTCGTAAATAGGTGGGGATACTTCTTCCTCATTTCCTCCTCAGCTTCCCAGGTCATTTCCTCGATGTTGTTATTTCGCCATAACACTTTCGCGGAAGCCACTTCTTTAGTTCGAAGCTTTCTTAACTGCCGATCTAAAATAGCTATTGGTACCTCTGCATAAGATAAGTCTTCAGCAATGTGGATATCCTCCATGGGTGTAATACGTGAAGGATCTCCAATGCACTTTCGCAACATAGATACATGAAACACAGGATGGACTGCTCCCAATTCTGAAGGCAAATCAAGCTCGTACGCCACCTTACCAATCCTTCGAATAATCTTATACGGTCCAACATACCTGGGGCTGAGCTTCCCCTTCTTTCCAAGTCGCATGACGCCCTTCATAGGCGATATTTTCAGGAAAACCCAATCTCCTAGATCAAACTCTAAGTCTCGTCGTCGAATATCTACGTAAGACTTCTGCCGACTTTGTGCTGTATAGAGTCGGTCTCTAATAAGTTTTACCTTTTCCATTGCTTGCTGGACTAAATTAGGACCTAGCAACTCTGCTTCCCCGACCTCGAACCAACCGATCAGCGACCTACACTTCCGCCCGTATAGTGCTTCGTAAGGGGCCATCTTAATACTAGCTTGGAAGCTGTTATTATAAGAGAACTCAATAAGAGGTAAATGATCATCCCAACTTCCTTTAAAATCTAGCACGCAGGCACGTAACATATCCTCAACTATCTGAATAGTACGCTCTGCCTGTCCATCAGTTTGTGGATGAAAAGTGGTGCTAAGATTTACCTGCGTTCCTAGACCCTTCTGAAAAGATTTCCAAAATTGTGCTGTAAATTGAGCCCCTCGATCATAGATAATAGATAATGGTACTCTGTGAAGGTGAAAAATCTCTCGAATGTAAAGCTTGGCGTAATCCTCGACTGAATATGTTGTCCTGACTGGCAGAAAATGAGCAGATTTTGTAAGCCTATCAATAATTACCCAAATAGAATCGTACCTCCGTGGAGTACGAGGTAAACCAGTGATGAAGTCCATATTTATCATGTCCCATTTCCATAATGGAAGTTCAATATACTGAGTTAGGCCTCCAGGCCTCTGATGTTCGGCTTTAACTTGCTGGCAATTGGGACATTGGGCTACCATCTCCGCAATATCTTTTTTCATACCATTCCACCAATAGATCTGTCGAAGGTCCCGATACATCTTTGTCGCTCCGGGGTGAACTGCATATCTAGAATAATGGGCCTCCGAAAGAATCTTGGCGCGAAGCTCTCCAACTGTCGGTACACATAAGCGGCCCTGGTATCTAAGGACCCCATCTCCAGTTAACTCAAATATAGGTTGTCGCTGCTGTGGAATACTTTCCCTCAGTTTTATAAGCTCAGGATCCTCGTGTTGTCGCTCTTTCACTTCAGTAATAAAAGAAGATTTTGCTGTATTCTGAACGAGAATGCGTCCACCCTCTGTGTCTATCAAACGCACCTGCAAATTAGCTAGCTGGCATAAATATTTGGTCATCTTGACCTTATCAGCTTCAACATGGCTTAGACTGCCCATGGACTTCCGGCTAAGGGCATCAGCAACAATATTAGCTTTGCCAGGATGATATAAAATATCAACATCATAGTCCTTTAGTAATTCTAGCCATCTTCTTTGTCGTAGGTTCAGCTCCCTCTGTTTAAATAAATACTGAAGGCTCTGTTGGTCGGTGAAAACATCAATATGAACCCCATATAGATAATGCCGCCAAATCATTAGGGCGAAGACAACTGCGGCTAACTCAAGATCGTGCGTAGGATAGCTCTGTTCATGTTTTCGCAACTGTCTAGAGGCGTACGCGATAACCTTACCATGCTGCATAAGAACACAACCTAGGCCAATTCTCGAGGCATCACAATATACAACATAACCCTCAGTGCCATTCGAAAGAGTCAAGATAGGTGCCGTCGTAAACCTTTTCTTTAGCTCCTGAAAACTTTGTTCGCATGCCTCAGTCCACTGAAACTTAGCTCCCTTATGTGTCAGTTTAATCAATGGTGCAGAGATAGAGGAAAATCCCTCCACAAACCTTCGGTAATATCCTGCCAAGCCTAAAAAGCTACGAACCTCTGCCGGATTCAAGGGCCTCGGCCAAGTCATCACCGCTTCAATCTTTTGGCCATCAACCTTGATACCATCGCCGGTAACAACATGACCAAGAAAAGCTACAGACGTTAGCCAAAATTCACATTTAGAGAATTCAGCATATAACCTGTAGTTCTGGAGAGTCTGCAATGCAGCTCGCAAGTGGTCTGCATGCTCGGCTTCCGATCGTGAATATATCAGGATGTCATCAATAAACACAATCACAAATTCATCTAAGAATGGTTTGAATACCCGATTCATAAGATCCATAAAGGCTGCCGGGGCATTTGTAAGCCTGAAAGACATGATGAGGAATTCAAAATGGCCATACCTCGTCCTAAATGCTGTTTTTGG
>MCJB01027994.1:0-45998 GCA_002018475.1 Nicotiana obtusifolia
AGAAGTGATGCTGAAGAATATTGGCCAGAGATGGAAATTGAAAAAGATGATGTTCAAGAGATAAATGAAAATGCAGAAAGTGCGAGGAAAGGAGATGAAAATCCGGAAGAGACAAAGGATAAGGCAGAAGGAACGTCAACTGTTCTTCCGCCAGTTCCTCGACCTCCTCCTCCTTTTCCGCAAAGACTTGTGAGAAAGATCGACAATACTAAGTTTGAGAAGTTTTATGACATACTCAAACAGCTGTCAGTGAACATACCATTCTTGGAGGCTTTCCAAGAAATGCCAGGATTTGCCAAATACCTCAAAGATATGATTACAAAGAAGAGAACTACCAAAGATGCAGTAGTGAACATGACTCACATGGTTAGTTCAATCCTAACTACAAATCCGATCCTGAAGAAAGAAGACCCAAGAGCTTTCACTATTCCATGTACTGTTGGCATCCGCGATTTTGCTAAGGCCTTATGTGACAATGGAGCCAGTATTAATCTAATGCCTCTAGCAATCTACAAGCAAGCAGGGTTAGGAATGCCGAGACCAACAAGCATGAGATTACAAATGGCTGACCGATCCATAAAAAGGCCCGTTGGTATTGTAGATGATGTGATAGTTAAGGTCGGGAAGTTTCATATTCCAGCCGATTTTGTTATTCTTGATTGTGCAGTAGACAAGGAAATTCCCATTATTTTAGGAAGGCCTTTCTTAGCAACAGGACGATCTCCTATGGATTCGGAACGTAATGAAATTAAGTTCCGAGTCAATAATGAAGAAGTAACTTTTCAAGCTAGCAAGGGGATGAAAATGCTAGCAGAATATGAAAACATCTCATTGATTGGTATTTATGAGGAAATTGATAAAGCTGTTGAGATGAAAATGGAGGAGCAATGCTTCGGTGAAACTCTAGCAGCCATACTGGTAAACTTCAATGGAACTGATTTGGATGGCTTCATGGAGTCAGTAAATGCATTAGAGGGTCGTGGGTCGTATTCATACACTCCACCAAAACTATCATTAGATTTGGAAAATCGAGCAACCGCCACCAGCAAAGCCTTCAATTATTGAACCACCCAAATTAGAGCTCAAGAAACTCCCATCACATTTGAGATACAAATTTCTTGGTTCTAATGAAATTTTACCAGTAATTGTGTCGTCTTTGTTGAATGATGTGCAGGTAGAGAAACTGCTGAAAGTTCTTAAGGAACACAGACAAGCAATTGGATGGACGATAGCAGACATTCGAGGTATTCCAGCTGGAATATGTGAGCACAAAATTCAACTTGAAGAAGGGACAAAACCAAGTGTAGAGCACCAGAGAAGATTAAATCCAGCAATGCAAGAAGTGGTGAAGAAAGAAATCATAAAATGGCTAGATGCTGGAGTTGTGTACCCAATTGCCAATAGCTCATGGGTGAGCCAGTACAGTGTGTGCCAAAGAAGGGAGGTATGACTGTGGTAACTAATGAAAAAAATGAGCTGATCCCAACACGAACAGTGACTGGATGGAGGGTGTGCATGGATTACAGGAAGCTCAACAGTGCTACGTGCAAGGATCATTTCCCTATGCCTTTTATTGATCAAATGCTTGATCGGCTAGCGGGAAAATCCTTTTATTGCTTCCTCGACCGATATTCTGGATACAATCAGATTAACATTGCTTTGGAAGATCAGGAAAAGACAACATTCACCTGTCCGTATGGAACTTTTGCTCTTAGTCGTATGCCCTTTGGTTTATGTAACGCACCAGCTACATTCCAACGGTGTATGATGTCAATTTTTTCGGACACGGTGGAAGATTTTCTGGAAGTTTTTATGGATGATTTCTCGGTAGTTGGGGAAACATTTGAACAATGTTTGACGAATCTGAAACAAGTGTTGAAGCGATATGAAGAAACAAACCTTGTATTAAATTGGGAAAAATGCCACTTTATGGTGGATGAAGGTATTGTTTTGGGGCACAAAATATCTAGACATGGGATTGAAGTGGAAAAAGCAAAGATTGAAATCATTTCCAAACTCCCTCCTCCTATGTCAGTAAAAGGTGTCCGTAGTTTCTTGGGACATGCAGGATTTTATAGAAGGTTCATAAAAGATTTTTCAAAGATTTCACATCCAATGTGCAAACTCTTAGAAAAAGATGCTAAGTTTATCTTCGATGATAAATGCCTTGCTGCCTTTGAAGAGTTGAAAACGAAATTGACTACTGCTCCTGTTATTATTACACCAGATTGGTCATTACCCTTTGAGTTGATGTGTGATGCTAGTGGAGTAGCGGTGGGAGTGATGTTGGGGCAGAGACACAATAAAATTCTTCACCCTGTATACTACGCAAGCAAAACGCTGAATGGAGCACAAATGAATTACACCGTGACGGAACAGGAACTGTTAGCAATTGTTTATGCTTTTGAAAAGTTCCGAGCATATCTGTTGGGCTCAAAATTTATTGTGTATACTGATCACGCTGCCCTTCGTTATTTAATGGCGAAGAAAGATGCAAAACCTAGACTCATCCGATGGGTGCTGTTACTGCAGGAGTTCGACTTTGAAGTTTTGGACCGTAAAGGCACCCAAAACCAAGTAGCTGACCATCTGTCTAGATTGGAAGAGGCAGGGAGACAAACAGAAGAGCTGAAAATCAATGATTCCTTCCTAGATGAGCAAATACTGAAGATATCAAGTTCAATGGTACCATGGTATGCTGACATCGCTAACTACATTGTCAGTGATCTAATTTTTGAAGGATTGGAATCATACCAAAGGAAGAAGTTCTTGAGGGATTCTCGAAATTACTATTGGGAAGAACCATTCTTGTTCCGTGTGTGCGCGGACAACATCATTCGCAGGTGTGTTACAGAAGAAGAAATGAAATCAATCTTCAAAGCATGTCATGATTCACCAGTTGGGGGTTATCATGGGGGAAACAGAACAGCAGCAAAGGTGTTAGAATGTGGATACTAATCGCCCACCATCTACCAAGATGCAAATCAGTTGGTAAAGTCTTGCGACCAATGTCAACGCCAAGGCCCAATTTCGAAAAAACATGAAATGCCTATGAAATTTGTTATGGAGATTGAATTGTTCGATGTCTGGGGTATTGACTTCATGGGCCCTTTCATAAGCTCATGTGGGATGAAATACATCCTAGTGGCTGTGGATTATGTATCCAAGTGGGTAGAAGCCATGGCTTTGCCGAACGACGAAGCTCGGAGTGTGACCATGTTCCTCAAGAAGAATATTTTCACAAGGTTCGGCACTCCAAGAGCTATCATCAGTGATGGTGGATCACATTTCTGTAATAGAGTGTTCAAAAGTCTACTCGACAAATATGGAGTGAAGCATAAGGTTGCAACACCTTATCATCCGCAAACGAGTGGCCAAGTTGAAGTATCTAACAGAGAGATCAAAAGCATCATGTCCAAGACTGTAAATGCAAATAGGACTGATTGGTCAAGAAAACTCGATGATGCTCTATGGGCATATCGTACAGCTTACAAAACTCCGATTGGTACTTCACCTTATCGGTTGGTCTTTGGGAAAGCATGCCATTTACCGGTAGAACTTGAACACAAAGCTATGTGGGCCTTAAAGAGACTAAACATGGATTGGGCAGAGGCAGGCACTTTAAGATTGGCACAATTGAATGAAATGGAGGAATTCCGATGTCATGCATATGAAAGTGCAGCTGTGTATAAAGAACGCATGAAATTTGTCCATGACACTAAGATCTTGAAAAGAGAGTTTAAAGCAGGAGACATGGTATTGTTGTTCAATTTAAGACTCAAGTTATTCCCAGGAAAGCTTAAGTCCAGATGGTCCGGTCCGTTCAAAGTTGTTGATGTTTCCCCATTTGGAGCTGTCGAATTAGCGTCGGAAGATGGACTCCGAACTTTCAAGGTTAATGGACAGAGAATCAAGCATTACTTGGGTGTAGATGGAGAAAAGCAGGTGATAGATCAGCTGCCTCTAACTGATAGCCAATCTTTAAATGAAGATTGATGTTGAAAGCATCCCAGCATCGTCGTGCCGCGACGTTAAATCAAGCACTTCATGGGAGGCAACCCATGTGTGGTATCATTTACTTCTTTATATTTTTGTGTGGTATTTTTGAGTGTTTACCATTTAAGATTTCATCTCATATATTTAGGAATATATGATTGAGCATGGGACGAAGAGGACTGGCAATAGCAAAGAAGCCTAAAATTGTAATTTCGCGACCTAATTCGCGATCGCATTCCTTATATGCGAATCGCATATGTGTCGCACACTGAGGCAGAAAGATGATTTGGTGCACTGGTCGAAAAAGCGACAACTTGAGGAAATTCGCGAACCGCTTTTCCACTTCGCAATTCGCATTTTCATCGGGAACAGGAACAAAGTGCTTCATGAACAATTCGCGACTTGGCGATTAATTTCGCGGATCGCTTTCCTGTTTCGCGAATCGCGATTTCATCGCGAAGTGAGGCAGAAAGTTTACCAAGTTTTCTTGTCTAATTCGCGACTTGGCGATTAATTTCGCGGATCGCTTTCCTGTTTCGCGAATCGCGATTTCATCGCGAACTGAGGCAGAAAGTTTACCACCTTTTTCTTGTCTTATTCGCGACAGCATAGGAGATTTCGCGACTCGCATAACCATTTCGCGAACCGCTTAATTGTACTTATTTCGTCGCATAATCCCCAGGTACGTATTTTAACTCATTTCCACCTTCAGTTCTCCCATTCTTCTTTATAAAAGATAAAAACATAAAAAAAATAAAATAAAAATATACACATCATAAATCGACAAGGCAAAAGAAAAGCGATCAGAGCAAAGCAGAGAGAAAAGGGATTAACCTCGATCAACCTCGCTTAAAAAAGGGATTCATACTGATCAAGCACTTAAACTCTTCTTCACAAGGTACGTATAACATCTATTCTCTGTGAAATCTTGGATTGTAAGATAGGGATGGCTTCGTCTGAGGAAAACCCCAAATTTCTAGGGTTTAAGATTTTGGGGGTTTGGCTTCATTCTGATTCTTAGTGGGTTGTGACCCATTAGAGCTATCATGAAGGTTCTTTCTGAAGCACAACCCATGGGTTCTGATTCTTACACTGTGGTTTGAGGCTACCATCTGAGTTGAAATAAATCTTGATTGCTTTTGTAATAATTCAGTTGTTATGTTGTGTATGATTTTCTTTGCTTTGTTATTTTGCACTTTCGTCATTTTCCCTCACAATTATCTTTCACCAGATATGGCACCCCAAAAGCACTGTGTAAGACAAGGTTGCTCAAAAAGATCACGAGCAGAATCACCTGAGCATAGCCCATCCCAATCTAATAGGGAGACACAAAGACAAGAAATTGACTTTGAAGCTGAAGCAAGGCGAAAACGGGGTGAAGATATTCAACTCCGATATGGGGTTGAGGGATCTAGATCAGTGTACAGGGAGGGTCTCACCAAAAGGCGAATTCTGGCTAAGAAGAAGCTGAGCATAAACGGTTTACAAGAAAAATACCCTCATATTCTCGCAAACATTCAAGCGAGAAAATGGGAGTATTTTACTAAAGACACAATCGAGTATAATGAGTCGATTGTTAGGGAGTTCTATGCTTCCTATGGGGCCTCACGAACACCATACCACAGACGCAACCGAATATTTACTGGTATTGTTCATGTTCGAGGGAAGGCAGTATTTTGCGACAGTGAGCACATCAACAATATGTTATTCCCCAATTGAGTAGCTGGCACTGAGGAATACGATGCAAAGTTCTCGAACAGAGAGCGAGAACGAGGGTGGATAGCATCGGTGATTGCAAAAGGTATTCCCACCTGGATAAATCCTAGGCATCGGGTGCAGAACGAAGACCTCACTTGGGAGGCCAAATATTGGCTGAGGTTCGTCGCCTCTCACTTGATACCATCCAGACATGAGACGGAGATAAACATTGAGGCAGCTCTATTAATTGCTTGCATCATGTCCGGTATCAAAATTGATGTGGGAAGCCTTATCTATCAAGAACTGGGCATCCGGGCAACACAGCAAGCCACCTCACTCCCTTTCCCAAGTTTGATCACCTCGCTCTATCGAATGGTGAATGTTCCTGTCCTCCAAATCCATGACAGACTGGGCAAAGCAACGAGAGATATTGATATCACTCATATCAGTGATGATGCTACCCCGCCAGTTTTATCTGTGGAAGATGTAGATTTCCCCAACCGTTCATTGCCTCAACAACCTGCCACTTCATCTGTTGATGTACTCCCTCCCACAACGGGTCAAGCAAGTCAGGCTGATCACCCTTCATCCTCAACACCAGCAATTACAAGAATTGGTCTCATGGCACACAACACCAAATCTAAAGTAGACCAACTCTTGCAATCTCTGCCGCATCTCATTAAACAAGCCTTGACTCCCCTTCAACAACAACAAATATCATTCGAGGACAGATTGAATAAGCTGGAGTCCCGGTTTGATAAGATGGAAAAAGGTGCAATATTGAATTTACCGCAGCTGCGGGAAGATGTAACTTCAATGAAAAATGAACTCAAGAAAATGCAGAATGTGGAGTTCGACTTTACATCTATTCCCCAAGAAGACAATGAACAAGCTGCTACCTGCGCTGCACAAGGCTTGGGCTTAGACTTCACCACATTGATGACACACACTGCGTCTCTATTGCCAAAATTATCGAAGCAGAAAGAAGTCGCAGTGGAAGATCATAGCTCAGGATCTGACGAAGAAGTAAGAGACAAAATGCTGGATGAACTATCAGCAGAGGAGGAGGAACAGGCACAAATTGATCATTCCATTCAGCAATCATTAGTGGATTCAGCCTCTCGTGCAAACCCCTCTCCATTACAACCTTCAGGAGGCGAAGCAAGCAGCTCAACAACACCACTTCATGCTCCTGCTCAGATTCCAGAACATGCTGCCCCAACTAAGGATTCCTAGCTATCTACATCCCAGGGAGCCTCTTTGTACTTACTCTCACTTTGTTTAAATTGTCAATGCTTCGGGGACGATGCATTTTTTTAAGTTGGGGGTGAGCATCGATCTCTCATGTTTCTATATAATTTTGGTGAATATGTGAATATTTTGGATGATATGTGACAGCTTAGTGATAATTCAATAGTGCACAAAGATTTTTGTCTATATGTTGTTATACTTAACTAGTTAGAAATAAATTGTTTCCCCTTGTTTTTTCTTCTGTTGGGTTCTTTTTCAAGGGTGTAATAGTAGAACCGGGCTGTTGCATATAAAGTACATTGATCAAAGAGAAATGTTGGTGAACAAAATATGTATGAACCACTTATTAAACTGAACCCTGAAACCAAATCAATTTAGTGAAGATTGAGGCTCTCTTAATAACTCTAGAGCTACTTAAATTTGTGGCTGTAAACACAAGGAAAGCCCTGAGTCGCTACATGTGCACTCCAAGCTGTGAACTATATTAGCCAAATAGTGATGTGCCAGTGTGTGTGAGCTTTGTGTTACAATTCTTGTGTCATTACTGCTATCTAGAACTTGCCCGGTTGATTTTTCATGCCTATAATATGTATGCTAAGTTAGAGAAGTGATCTTAGGCCTTCTTTGAGTTATGACAACACATTTCAGTCTCTCTTCCAGCCAACCTATGTATAATAACTATCACTAGTACCCCATTATTGAGCCTATTAGCCCTTTTTGTTGACCTCCGCATTATAGCCTTAATTCATTCATAGAAATAACCTCTTTTCAACCCATTCCTCCTTGAGCATTGAGAATGTTGATAAAAGATTAATTTGGGGGTGGGGCAACAATAACAAAAAGAGGTGAAATCTATGTCTGCTGAAAGGACTCTTTGCCTCAAAAGCTTTTAGAAATCTATGAAGCTTCAAAGTTTTCTGGATAAAAAGATACCAAGAATGTGAAGTCAAAGGAATAAAAGAGGTATGTGGTATACAGAAGCTGGGGGATGAAATCAAGAGATATGTGAGCAGGTTTAATGTGAAAAGGAAAATCCAATAAAGGCAAAGGAATGAAAAGTTGGAAAGAAAAAGAGAGCAGAGAGTGTTCAAGGAGGAAGTATCCACTATTGTCTAAATGTATATCCTTCCCTTCCTAAAGCCGACATTACAAGCTAATAAAGTCCTTATGTGATCTCTTACTAAAGCATTCTTATGAATAGGCAATGAATCAAAATAAGGGCAAGCTTATGGTATAGCAGGTAGTGACACTCGAACTTCTATTCACAGAGAGAGTGGTGATAATCTTTCTGTCCCTTAATCTAATTGAGAAATACTTTGCAAATGGGACTACATTTCTGGTGAGGGAACATGCACTATAGGTTGATAGCTAGTTGAGCTTGGAGTAGAGGCATAAGTGGATTCAGCTAAAAGTAGCATTTAGTTACTTTGTTGAGGCTCAAATATTCATAAATTGATTAGTTGATCTTTGAAGCATGTATATGGTTCAAAGAGGGTGCAGTGAAATATGGTTCTACATGTGATGTCATCAACAACCCTGTCATTGGTCAATGCTACTTTATATTTGATAAATAAGGAATTAGTTAGTTTGGGGTTTTGTTAATTGCTTGAGGACAAGCAAAAGCTTAAGTTGGGGGTGTTGATGTGCCGGGTAATTTCGGCACATTTACATATTACTTGCTTAGACTTTAACTTGTTTCACTAACAAAATCTACTAAGTTTTGCTTATTTTAGTACATTTTCAGTAAACTGGCATGAGGTACCAAAAGGTTGAAAAAGAAGTTAAGAGATCAATTGAATTCAAGAAAGAAGTAAAAGAGGGTCGCGAATGAGAAAGCGACATCGCGGATGGAAAAGCGATTCGCGAAACCATTAAGCGATTCGCGAAACCATTAAGCGAATCGCGAAAATGAAGGAAAAGGTCGCGAACTCAGACAGTGACTTCTGGGCTACTTCGCGATGAGTTCGCGAACCGCGAAATGAGTATGCGAATCGCGAACTTGGACAGAAACCTCAGGGCCATTTCGCGATGAGTTCGCGAACCGCGAACTGAGTATGCGAACCGCGAATTGCACTTTTTGGGTCGCGAACTTGGACAGTACTCTCAGGGTAAATTCGCGACATGATTCGGGAACCGCAAACCTGTTCGCGACAGGAAATCGATTCGCTTTTCAACCTCGACAGCAGTGGACTTCTGGACCAACCTCGACTTTTGGGCCTCTATAAATAGGTTTATTAGGGTTTTGTGTCAGTGTCAGGCCTATTGGGAGCCGCTACTTTTGTCAGAACAACAGATATTAGGGTTGAGGATTGAATATTTTGTAATTTTTGCTGAAGGCTTTGAGTTAAAAACATTTTCTTACCTCTGTAAGTTTTATTACCTTCTATGTTTCTTTATCTTCTGTTGTTTTCATTATTTAAGATGAGTAGCTAAGTTTCTCATACTGAGGTTGTGTGACCTTGATGGATATTATGTAAATGAATGTTTAATGTTGTTATCAATCTAATGGTTGAGTGATATTTATTTACTTCTTAATCTTCAATTGTCGTTATTGGTTGCAAACAGTAACAAAAGCCAATTCATTTTTACCTTGCTTGGAAAAGTTGGTGAGAATTTGGTAGAAGTAAATGACAAAGACTCAAGGCTTTAAACCTTGCTTGATGAATTTGCTTAGGAATAAGTTTTCTTCATTTGGTAGAAACTGCTGGTTTTAAATCTGTAACTCTCTTATATTTGGGAAAATCGAAGAGAGAATAATATTACCTATTTATTGGAAAATATTGGGTGGTAAATCTAGATGCTACTACATATCATGAGATTTTACCATTAGAAATATATATATAGTATTAACTTCGTTAACATAACAATCCATTAAAGGAAACACAACCTTGATTTATTTAATTATTATAATTATTATTCGAAAATAACTATTATCCATCGATACAACTCATATTTGTTTCTTTTCTCAATCGCAATCATTTAAAGTAATTAAGACTATCATAAAATATCATACTAAATAAGTGAGCTTTCACACCTATTCCCTGTGGGATTCGACCCCAACCTTGTTGGGTTACTATATTTGACATCGATCGCTTACACTAATTATTAAGGTGTAATTTGAGCGTATCAATGAACCGCGTGTTCAGGACATATATTGATTCATTTATCATTATCTTCATTGAGGACATTTTAATCTACTCGCGTAGGATGGAGGAGCACGAACAACATTTGAGAGTGGTTCTTTAAACCTTGCGGCAATAGAAGTTATATGCTAAGTTCTCCAAGTGTGAGTTGTGGTTGGATTCTGTGGCATTCTTGGGGCATGTTGTGTCAGGCGAGGGCATTAAGGTGGATCCCAAGAAGATCGAGGCAGTTCAGAGTTGGCCTCGTCCTACTATAACGACTGAGATCAGGAGCTTCCTTGGGTTAGCAGGTTATTATCGTCGGTTTGTGGAGGGTTTCTCATCCACCTTTGACTAGATTGACCTAGAAGGCTGCTCCGTTCCGATGGTCTGATTGTAAGGCGAGCTTTCAGAAGTTCAAGACCGCATTGACTTCAGCACCAGTGTTAGTGTTGCCTTGCGGTTCAGGGATGTTACAGTGTATTGCGAAGCTTCATGCATTGGCTTGGTTGTGTATTGATGCAGGAGGGGCGAGTTATTACATATGCTTCACGTCAGCTGAAGCCCTGCGAGAAGAATTATCATTACACGATTTGGAGTTGGACGCGATTGTTCATGCTCTCAAGATCTGGAGGCATTATATTTATGGGGTGTCCTGTGAGGTTTACACCGATCATCGTAGCTTGTAGCATTTGTTCAAGCAGGGGGATCTCAATTTGAGTCAGTGCAGGTGGCTTGAGTTACTAAAAGATTATCATATTACCATCCTTTACCATCCCGACAAGGCTAATGTAGTTGCAGATGTCTTGAGCAGAAAGGCGGAGAGTATGCGCAGTTTGGCATTCATTTCAGTAGAGAAGAGGCCACTAGCTTTGGACATTCAGTCCTTGGTTAACAGACTTGTGAGGTTGGATATTTCAAAGCATGACCGAATTCTTGCATGCGTTGTTGCCCAGTCTTCACTATTCGAGCAGATCAACGCTCGTTAGTTTGATGATCGGCACTTGTTGGTTCTTAGAGAGACGGTACTCAGGGTGGTGCCAAAGAGGTTACTATCGGTGAGGATGGTGTTCTGCGACGTGAAGGTCACCTATGTGTTCCTAATGTTGATGGCTTGAGGGAGAAGATCCTAGAGGAGGCACACAGTTCACAGTATTCTATTCATCTAGGTGCTACAAAGATGTATCGCGACCTGAGGTAGCGTTATTGGTGGTGGCGGATGAAGAAGGACATAGTTGACTATGTAGCGAGGTGCCTAAATTTCCAGCAAGTTAAGTGTGAGCATCAGAGGCCAGGTGGCCTATTTTAGCAGATGACTATACCTGAGTGGAAATGGGAGTGCATTACTATGGATCTTCATAGTTGGGTTGTTGGGGACCTTGCAGAAGTTTGATACAGTTTGGATCATTGTCAACAGATTGACCAAGTCGGCACACTTCATTCCGGTTGTTACCACGTATTCTTCAGAGAGGTTGGCTCAGATTTACATTCAGGAGATTGTTTGATTGCACGACGTGCCTATCTCCATTATATTAGATAGAGGCCCTCAATTTACTTGCATTTATGGAGGGTAGTACAGAGTGAGTTGAGGACCCTGGTAGAGCTCAATACAGCCTTTCATCTGTAGACTGACGGGCAGTCGGAGCGGATAGTTTAGATCTTGGAGGATATGCTCAGAGTATGTGTGATTGACTTCGGAAGGCACTGGAATCGATTCTCACCTTTGGCCGACTTTGCTTACAACAACAGTTATCAGTCCAACACTTAGATGGCTCCATTTGAGGCTTTATATGATTGGCGATGTTGTTCGCCCATCGGATGGTTTGAGCCTGGCGAGGCTAAGTTATACGGTACTGATTTAGTAAAGGATGCCTTGGAAAAGGTAAAGTTGATTCAGGAGCGGTTTTGCACAGCACAGTCCAAATAGAAGAGTTACGCGGATCAGAAGGCGCGTGATTTATCATTTACATTTGGCGAGAAGGTTCTCTTGAAAGTCTCGCCGGTGAAGGGAATCATGAGGTTCGGGAAGAAGGGCAAGTTGAGCCCAAGGTTTATAGGTCCATTTGAGGTGTTGAGACGAGTTGTGGAGGTTGCTTATGAGCTTGCTTTACCTCCCAGTCTATCGGGAGTTCATCCGATTTTTCACGTGTCTATGCTCCGGAGGTATCATGCCGACAGGTCGCATGTGTTAGACTTCAACACGGTTCAGCTAGATGAGCCTAGGTTATGAGGAAGAGCCAGTTGCCATTGTTGACAGACAGGTTCACCAGTTGAGCTCCAAGATGATTTCTATGGTAAAAGTTCAGTTGAGTTTGGCTTTAAAGAGCTAATTTGACTTTGGTCAACATTTTGAGTAAACAAACTCGAAACCAAGATTTAATGGTTCCCATAGGTTTGTATGACAATTTGGACTTGGGGCGTATATTCGGATCGGGTTTTGGATGACCCGGGAGTGTTTCGGCACTTAATGTTGAAAGTTGGCTTATTAAAGGTTTAAAAGTTCTTTAAATTTGGTTTGGAGTAGGTTTCGGTGCTATCGAGGTCCGTTTGTGATTCTGCGCCTGAGAATAGTTCTTTATGGTGATTTAAGACTTACACGAAAAATTTGGTGCCCTTCCGAGTAGTTTAAGTATGAATCGGCATGTTCGGAGTAAGTTGGAAGAATTTAAAGTTCATAAGCTAATCCTATTTGGTTTGGATTGCGATTCTTAGTCTTAATGTTGTATTCCGCGTTTTGAGGGTGATAGCGATCCATTTTATGTTTACAAACTTGTTGGTATATTTGGACGAGGCCTCAGGGACCTCGTGTGCAATCCGGACTGTGCACATATCGATTTAGAGCTCAAAAGAGCAATTGGTGCACCAGCTCTGGTGTGCCCGCACCGCTTTTAGCCGCAGGTGCGAGCCCGCAGATGTGAGCTCTTGGCCGCAGAAGCAGCTTTGGGCAATTGGCCAGTGGTCCGCAGAAGCGGAGAAGCACGCGCTGAAGTGGGCTCGCTTCTACGATGAGTAGCCCGCAGGTGCGAGGGGGGCCATAGATGCGCTTCACCATCCGCAGAAGCGCGATCCTGTTCGCAGAAGCGAAGCCAGCTAGCCTAGGCATTTCCGTAGAAGCGGTGCTGCAGATGCGGCCCTGTGACCGCAAATGCGGAAGTCCTGGAGGCAGAAAGCTTCATTTATTACGGGACTTAAGCCATTTTCTAACATATTTCTCTCACTTTTTGGGCGATTTTGGAGCTTCATGAGAGGGGTTTTCACCTGGAAATTTGGAGATAAGTAATTTCTATCCAATGTGAGTTAAATACATAGATTATGGGTAGATTTTAACATGTAAATTTGTAAAAGTTATGGATTTAGATGAAAAATCTAGGTTTTGATAAAAATGTAAATTCACCACGAAAATGGTTATGGAATGAGATGAAAATTATATATTTGAGTTCGTAAGGTTATGGGTAACGATTTTCTTCGAAAATTTCCGGAATTTGGGCATGTGGCCTGGGGGTGAATTTTAAGAATCTTTCAATTTGGGTTGGGTAGTTACTCTAATAGTTAAATCATTAACTATATTAATTAATTTATACAACATTTGACTAGTTTCGGATTGTTCGTCACCGAGTTGAGGCTTTAGGGTGAATTTAAGGGCGAAAAGCGAGCTCTGAGACAAGGTAAGTCTTTTGACTAATCTTGTAAGAGGGAATTTGGCCCATAGGTGATTTAAATTACTCTTTGCTACTAATTATGGGGCCTACGTACGCACGAGGTGACGAGAATCCGTGTGTAGCTACTAACTATGCTTATGTCCGGGTAGTTTAGAACCCGAATGATGAAATACTTGTAATTTGCACCCTACTTGTTATTACAGTGCCTAATTTATATTGGAACTTGATATAGCAATTGTAAAAGACCGAATTTCACTTACTTGAGTTTGGGCGGGTTACTTGACCATTAATAAAAAATTGCGTTTCTTTATATATTAGCCTTGTATTAACTCTTAAACCGGTTGTTTATAAAGTATTCTCTTCTTGTGGAGCGGGCCGAACGCCTCGGAAGTAGATAGATGCATCTGTGATTTGTGCCGCTCGACCCTTGGCAGTGTACATATTATTCTGTATCGAGCGGTACGATCTCGGCATAATCATGCGTGATAACACTCGAAGTGTAATTATATATTTGATATCTTTCCCTGGCTTGAGAGGCTAAAATTATATAAGACAAAAATTTATTTAGTACTTACCATGCGTGAAAGAATTATTTACTTTGTGCTTGTTTTTGAGTTATTATTATTACTTATATAACCCATGCTTATTTAGACTTTTGTATTTTTTTACTGTTAGCCCGTAGTAAGTGGCAATATCGACCCCTCGTCACTACTGCTTCGAGGTTAGACTTGATACTTACTGGGTACATGTTGTTTATCTACTCACGCTACACTTTCGAACAAATCGTGCAGGATCTGAGGCAGGTGCATCTGGCGGTCACACCGACGTGCATCCCCGATACCCTGAGGCCTAGTGGTGAGCTGCATCCTGAGTCGTTCTGCAGCACCTAGAGCTTTTCTTTTGTACTTATTTTTTGTCTGTGTTGTTTCAGACAGTAGTTAGAGTTTGTATATTCTACTAATGCTCATACACTTGTGACACCAGGTCTTGGCACGCATTCTAGTAGACTTCATGGGTTTTTGGAGTATTTATATATCTATAATTGCACTCAGTTGCTTTTGTTTTGTTCATTAGACATTCTACTTCTTGAATCTCTTAATAAATGGAATTAATTACTTGGAAACCTATTAAAAATAGTAATCACGTAGTTAGTTCATCGTTGGCTTGCCTAGCGGTATCGTTGGGCGTCATCACGGCCTATATGAGAAATTGGGTCGTGACAAATACGGTCTACAGCTAAACAGTGAACACAAGGTCCTCCAATACTGGATACCTCTCATATGGAGTACATAATCGTCAATACCAAATCAACAGTCACATCTCAAGTTTGGAAAATTCAAGAGTATGCAGACTTCTTATCAAGTGTTTCGCACGATTCTGCCGAGGCGAGCCGCTCGATCCCATAAGAGTGGTTTATAGAAATGTCGAGGCGAATGGCCCGATCCCATAAGAATATGATACTTGGTATTGCCGAGGCGTACGACCTGATCCCATAAGAGTGTGTTACAATATCCTGGCGAGGCGAACGACCCGATCCCATAAGAGTATGTTACAATAGTCCTGCCGAGGCAAACGACTCGATCCTATAAGAGTGTGTTACAATAATCCTGCCGAGGGTAACGACCCGATCCCATAAGAGTGTGTTACAATAATCCTGCCGAGGCGAACGGCCCAATCCCATTAGAATAAGAAGCTTTAATGAGTCCTTGACTACACTCACAAATGTATGTGTGAGTTATGAAATTTAAGGAATCCTTTTGATGAATACGCACAACGCGGATGAAATTTGTAAGGGAAATACAATTTCTACGGCTTATCAAGTAGCTCATAAAATTTCTAATATAGCGAGTCCATTACTCTACGCGAGTCTAGTCTCAAGTCATAATGTGAATCAAAGCATTAAACAAACAAGAATAACTCAAATAGTACAACTAAGGCATGGCGTGAGTCTTAAGTCTACCCGGACATAATCAGGAATTCTAGCATACGTATGGACACTCGTCACCTCTTATGCGTGTAGCTCCCACAACATGTAGCACATAATAGATATAACACATAGGGGTAATTCCCCCTCACAAAGTTAGACAGGAGACTTACCTCGCTCCGAAGTTTCGTAACCGGCTCCAGCGCACCTCTAGTACCTCAAACCAATGCTCATCGATCCGGAACTAGTCAAATAAAAATATATTCCAACACTCATAATAAATCAATTTATAACAATTCCCAATTCCACTCTAATAGTCAACAAAGTCAACCCTCGGGCCCACGTGCCTGAATTCCAAAGATTTTCGAAGATAAACATTACCCGTAATACCACGAACTCAAATATATAATTTATTACTAATTCCATTGCCAAATATTCGTGGTCAAAATCCAAAAATACCAATTTCTAGGTTTTCTCTTAAAATCATACAATTTTCGTGAAATTTTATGTCTAATTCCATATATAAACTATGTATTTAACTTGTAATAAGTGGGAATCACTTACCTCATGTGAGATGACGGAAATGGCACTCCAAAGTCGCCCTAAATCCAAGCTCCATAGCTCAAAAATATGAATGGAATACTCAACCCTCGAATAAATAGGGTTTGCCCAGCATTCCTCGCATCTGCGAACCAAAGTGGCGCACTTGCGGACAAACCATCACAGGTGCGAAAGTTCATAAAACTTCGACCAAGCAAACCTGCGGCTCAAAATTCGCTCCTGCGGAACCGCTTACGCGGTCAAAACCTCGCTCCTGCGGAACCGCTTACGCGGTCAAAACCTCGCGCCTGCGGAACTCTTCCGCTTCTGCGACTCCCCCCCGTCGAGTTCATTTCCGCTTCTGCGGAACAAAATATGCATCTGTGAGCCCGCAGATGCGAAAAAAAATCTCGCACCTGCAGCCGCTTCCCAACTCACCCAGAACTGCTTCGGTGACCCCCTTGGCTGCTTCTGCGGCTCCGCACCTGCAGCCAAATCCTCGCAGGTGCGGTTACACCAGATCTGCAGCCACCAGAAATTGCATAAGTCCAATTCTCCCTCCAATTTCAATCTGAATCAACCTGGAGGCCCCCGGGACCCCATCGAAACATACCAACACGTCTTAAAACATAGTACGAACTTAGTCGAAGCCTCAAATCACGTCAAACAACATCAAAAACCATGAATTGCACATCAATTCAAGCCTAATGAACTAATGAACTTTTATACTTCTAAAACTCATATTGAACCATACTAAATCAACCCGAAATGACCTCAAATTTTGCATGCAAGTCTCAAATGACACAACGGACCTATATCAATTCCCGGAACCATACTCTGGATCCGATATCAACAAAGTTAACTCTTGGTCAAATCTATTAACCTTCTAAACCTTCAATACTCCAACTTTTGCCAAAAAGCATCAAATCAACCTACAGACTTCAAAATCCAAATTCGAACATACGCCTAAGTCCAAAATTATCATCTGGACCTAACGGAATCGTCAAAACTCCGATCCGAGGTCATTTACCCAAAAGTCAAACCATGGTCAACTCCTCCAATTTAAAGTTTCCGAATTGAGAATTATTCTTCGAAACCAACTCCAATCTTCCTGAAAATCTAATCCGACTATACGTGCAAGTCATAATACATGAAGTGAAGCTACTCAAGGCCTCAAACCACCAAACGACGCACTAGAGCTCAAAACAACTGGTCAGGTCGTTAGATTCTCCCCCACTTAAACATACGTTCGTCCTCGAACGTGCCAAGAACCATTCCTGAGCTAACCAAATCACAGCTTTTCACCTCGTGCACCTACCCGTGCCACCACAACCCATGTGAGCATATTAGCTCGAGCCAAACTGAAGATTCTCCCTTTTACCTTAGCCAACAAGCCCTAGGACCAGATTCCAACATCCGAAATTCTCCATGAGACCTGATTCCAGCATACGAACACCGTAACAATCTAAATCCATTGTACCAAATATGATCATGCACCTATGTTGAGATCACACAATGCACCGCACAATTCATATGTCCATAATATCATCCTCCGACTACAATAACTGCAAATTCACAAACTAGATGCCCGTAGTATACCTCATAACACATATAAGCCCGGTCTCAACCCTCACAATACTGTAACGATGAAAGAGATGTGTAGGAAATCTAACCACCTGTCAAATCAATAACTCATGGAGTTACCCGCTTGACAAGAACTATTATCTCATTTTGAACTGAATAGTGATATTTTGTGTTTAATATACCTTACATGAATCTGATCGCACTGATCTCAGATCCAATAACCTCGTCTCACCCAGTACAAGCTGCTCAGGCAATAAGCCACCTCAAACACTAACTAAAATCTCGTATGACGCCATCAATGAGACAACAAGCTACAACTCAAATATGACACATAAGGAAGAACAAACTCTGGCAAAGAACTACCCGGCCTGCATAACGAATAAAACGGCCAACATATGCTATGAACCTTTCTCAGAGATGAGAAACAAGACACACACAAAATAAGTATAAGGAACTGTACTCAACATCTCACTGTTGCAGCATGCAACCCGATCCACACATGATACTCATGGCGGCGTGCCTCCCAATCCATACATAACAATCAATAAGGAAAATACCCATCGAGCCATAATGCTCATACCCACGAAATGCACGAATATCGACCACAAGCACGTCAAGTGCATAAATACATCCCTGGGTAGACGGATAGTGTCATGCGCAACAAAACTCGAGCACGACTAAGGTGCAATGAACAACCTGCATCTAGAGAGCCATCTTGCTCATATAACACCACAAGCTACACATGATCACAACACACGTGCTGATAATCAAGTCGTCTCATAACCCACATGGCATAATAGAGTATTACATAGAATAGCTGACAACAGGAATAACATCCAACGCCCCAAGACTCCTTCATATGCAATGTTATGATGAATGAACATATACAACCCGATATAGAGCATACATTCACATTAGATCTACTAACGGACCTCAAGCTGATTCTGATCATCCCATACTTGGCCAATAACCTTTCAAGGATTCACAATGACCCTTTCATGACACGTGAGAGCAGTCATCAAATCCAGAACAAACTCCCACAGTCCACAACTAAAGGAGAGCGTCTCTTAGTCATAACATCTCCAATTGGCGATAGTACCAAAATCCTCATCCCTGATTTCAATCTTTAGCAATCAAATGACTAACATGTCACACTTATACGATCTTCCCGTGGGATATACTCCCACAACCTTCCGCACCAGGTAGTAAAATCTGAACATTAATGGCCATCGACCATGCTACTTCCACAGTGCTATGTCAAGCATCCGCATTTCAATACCCAACACTTCTTACACAAAACTGACCATTCCCAGGCTGCCCGAAGATAATGCTAGCATACTCTGAACATCTAAAATCCCCCCTCCCCCGGCTCCTCTGAGCTCGTGACATTCTTATCAAAACTGAACCGCAACCCTAATCCTCAACTTTCAATTTCCATACTGCTCACTGCACCTATCAAGCCGCTACGCGAGAGTCCAAGAATTTCATCATAACCCCTGAACCCCAAGTAAAATAAACACTTCATCGGCTAGAACCCTTTCACTCAACTTATTTCAGAAGGGCAATTGCAACACGCAACCAAATTCCCATAACCGCAGAAAATAAAACCTCAAGTTGTGGTCTAAACCACCATAACTCTTCCAGGGTCCATTTACACATAAGCCATCATAATCCAATACCTCTAAATCAATCAAATTACGGTGGTTGTTATGCCCGCACGCACAACCATGAATCACATGTATAGCCTTAACACACCGCAGGAACTAGTCATTTTTACACCCACGCTAATTCAAACCATTACAAACTGACTCAACTTCTTCCATCTTACTCTTGACTTGCCTTTGAAATAATAGTTTTATTCAAATGCATAACGGACCTCAAGCAACCCTCATCCTGAGTGACCCAAATCACGAGGCCACATCGTCTCAATACCCATCAGCCATCTCATTCCCTCCTTATGCACTCAATAGTATCTCCAACTAATACACCCCTTCTGAAAGACCTCCTGCAAATCCAAGGTTGTTTCTCCCATTTCTCAAACACCGCACCGTAGACCCGATGATAACAAGAAATTCCCCAAGTATTATCACTGCACATCATATCCACAAGAAGTATAAACTCTGAGTCATCCCCAACATCCGCATATAAGTCGATAAGGTGAAAATGTTGCACATATACGTCAAATTCCTTGCCTAAAATACCTTTGATGTTTTTCTCCTCTTTGTCATAACTAATTCACCAATGAACCGATAACCAGAAACTATACAGGCACCCAACCACATGACTCAATCATAGACAGTGGGCTCCCCCACTTTACGCTACAACCACATAGATCCAGACCCCACAACGACATCTTCTTCCCAGTTATCATGATCCCACACCGTTGTTCAGCCTAATTTCTCATAAGTTCTTGTTGGACTAATCATAACACATCCCGAATTACCACCCACAATCGTACACTCGACCTCCTAACAGTCGTGCCATCTTCTTCAAGCGATCCAACCTCACATCGCAGTACATGCATACCATGTTGGGCAGAAAGTAGAACTCTTCGTAAGAACCTCATCAAAACCACGCAACTGCTAACCTGCACACAGAAGATAGTCCATTTGTGTAACCTCATATCGACCTCCTCTAACGTCATTATTATAGTTACCTTCATCATGAAATCAACTAACCTCTTTGGGTCCACACTGATCCGCTAGCCGTAAGAATCCCTTCATTCATTAACATCACTCGAAGGTCCAACAATGTGTTTGAAGCTCGAAGCCGTATTGCATCCAAGACAATGATCGAATACTTCACTTTTTCCTACCTTCCCATCAAGACCTTCTTGTCACATTCGAAATTCCTAAGCATAGAAACCACCTCAGAGATCATCTCCCTCGAACCATCAACACTGGAAATGCCGATTCGATCCTATAGTCGCAACACACAACCATTGTGATAACTTCCTCTTAGGCTCCATCTCACAACACTGTGCCCAGAGGCAAACAAATGAAGACCAACATGCTGATGAGCCTTAATGCGTTTAATCAAGGACGGCGACACCACAGTATTAACAAGAATTCCACCAAATTCGAAAATATCAAATCTCGACCGTAGGCAATACCAACACTAGGCTGAAATGACAGAAAACCCCTCCACAAGGAGACGATAATAGCCCACTCGAACACGTAGGGAGAAATATGCTGCACCACATCTGCAGTACCATTACAACTCCTCGATGCCCAATTTCATAACAAGCGCTCAACATCGTATAAGAATAAGTAGGAAGAAAATGAAGACATAAGCTTCAATAGAATCAAATCGCACGACGATGAATCAAGAAGGGAAATGCTCCTAACAGCCCTTTAGCCTCTTGAAGATAAGTACAGACGTCTCCGTACTGATCCACAAGACTCTACTAGACTTGCTCATGACTCGTGAGACCTAAGTGAACCTAGTGCTCTGATACCAAGTTGTCACGAGCCAATGGTGAAGCATCTAAATAATTAACCATTTTTTAATTTTTTAATCAGGAATTTCATTAAATAAATAGAATAAAACATGGCATCCATAGAAACCTATGCTTTTCTTTACCAAATTTCGAATGTAAATAAATCATAACGTGAAATGATAATAATACATAGACTACAATAATAATCCTCCGCTAGGGACCCCCAAAGCCCGATGTCACGAGTACATGAGCATCTACGAGAAAGTACAATAACAATACAACATCTATCTAGAATACAAGATAGATAGGATAAACTAAATAATTATGATGGAGACTCTGTGTGCTGTAAATCGTAACATGGAATACAGCTCACCATAAAAATCTCCTCCGTAGCTGCACCTACACGACCAAATGACCACCAATGAACGTGTCAGATCGTGCACATTTAGTGCAGAAGTGCAGCATGAGTACGTAAATCAACACATATCCAGTAAGTATCTAGTCTAACCCCGAAGAGGTAGTGATGGGGGGTCGACATTGACAATTACTAATGGTCCATAATATCAAATATAAATAATTAGACATATATGAAACATGGTAAGTAAATAATGAGTACAAATATAGGCAAATAATATGGTCTACAGCTAAACAGTGAACACAAGGTCCTCCAATACTAGATACTCTCATATGGAGTACGTAATCGTCAACACCAAATCAACGGGCACATCTCAAGTTTGGAAAATTCAAGAGTACGGGGACTTCGTATCAAGTGTTTCGCACAATTCTGTCGAGGCAAGCGGCCCGATCGGATAGGAGTGGTTTGTATAAATGCCGAAGCGAACGGCTCGATCCCATAATAATATGATATATGGTACTGCTAGGCGAACGGCCCGATCCCATAAGAGTGTGTTACAATATCCTGCCAAGGCGTACAACCCGATCTCATTAGAGTGTGTTACAATAATCCTGTCGAGGCGAACGACCCGATCCCATAAGAGTGTGTTACAATAATCTTGTTGAGGCGAACGACCATATCCCATAAGGGTGTGTTACAATAATCATGCCGAGGTAAGCAGCCTGATCCCATTAGAATAAGAAGCTTTAACGGGTCCTTGACCCCACTCACGAATGTATGTGTGAGTTATGTAATTTAAGGAATCTTTTCGATGAATATGCACAACGTGACATTTCTCTACGCGAGTCTAGTTTTCAGGTCATAATGCGAATTAAAGCATTAAACAAACAAGAATAACTCAAATAGTACAACTAAGGCATGGCGTGAGTTTAAGTCTACCTGAACATAATCAGGAATTCTAGCATACGCACGGACACTCGTTAGCTCATACGTGTGTAGCTCCTACAACATGTGGCACATTATAGATATAACACTTATGGTGTAAATTTTCCCTCACAAAGTTAGACAAGAGACTTATCTCGCTCCGAAGTCCCATAACCGGCTCTAACGCCTCTCTAGTACCTCAAACCAATTCCCATCGATCCGGAATTAATCAAACAATCATGAAAAACAATAAAAATATACTCCATCACTCGTAATTAATCAATTTATAACAATTCTCAACTCCACTCGAAAAGTCAACAAAGACAACTCTCGGGCCCACGTGCCCGGATTCTGAAAATTTTCAAAGATAAACATTACCCATAAACACCACAAACTCAAATATATAATTTATTGCTAATTTCATGTCCAATTTCGTGGTCAAAATTCAAAAATACCAATTTCTAGGTATTCTATTAAAATCCCACAATTTTCATAAATTTTCATGTTTGATTCAATATACAAACCATGTATTTAAATTGTAATAAATGGGAAACACTTACCTCATGTGAGATGATGAAAATGGCACTCCAAAGTCGCCCCAAATTCGAGCTCCATAGCTCAAATATATGAATGAAATACTCAACCCTCGAATAAATAGGGTCTGCCCAGCATTCCTCGCATCTGCAAACCAAAGTGCCGCACCTGCGGACAAACCATCGCAGGTGCAAAAGTTCATAAAACTTCGACCAAGAGCACATGCCGCTCACAATTCGCTCTTGTGGAATCGCTTATGCGGGCAAAACCTCGCGCCTGCGCACTCGCACCTGCGGAGTGCTTCCACTTCCGCGACTCCCTCCCGTCCAGTTCATTTTCGCTTCTGCGGAACAAAATATGCATCTGTGAGCCCGCATATGCGGAAAAAAATCTCGCACCTGCGGTCGCTTCCCAACTCACCCAGAGCTGCTTCTGCGACCCCCTTGGCTGCTTCTGCAGCTCAGCACCTGCGGCCAAATCCTCGCAGGCGTGGTCACACTAGATCTATAGCCACCAAAAATTGCATAAGTCCAATTCTCTCTCCGATTTCAATCCGAATCAACCCCGAGGCCCCGGGACCCCATCCAAACATAAAGACACATCCGAAAATATAGTACAAACTTAGTCGAAGCCTTAAATCACGTCAAACAACATCAAAACCATGAATCGCACATTAATTCAAGCCTAATGAACTACTAAACTTTTAAACTTCTAAAACTCAAGCCGAACGATACCAAATCAACCCGCAATGACCTCAAATTTTGCATGCAAGTCCCAGATGACACAACAGACGTATACCAATTCCTGAAACTATACTCCGGATCCGATATCAACAAAGTCAACTCTTGGTCAAACCTATCAACCCTCTAAACCTTCAATCTTCCAACTTTTGTAAAAAAAAATATCAAATCAACCTATGGACTTCCAAATTCAAATCCGTACATACGCCTTAGTCCAAAATAATCATCCGGACCTAACGGAACCGTCAAAACTCTGATCTGAGGTCGGTTACCCAAAAGTCAAACCATGATAAACTCCTCCAACTTAAAGCTTCCGAATTGAGAATTATTCTTCCAAACCCGCTCTGATCTTCCCGAAAATCTAATCCGACTACACGTGCAAGTCATAATACATGAAGTGAAACTACTCAAGGCCTCAAATCACCGAATGATGCACTAGAGCTCAAAACGATTGGTTGGGTCGTTACAAGCAATATGATAAAAGTATAAAAATACATTAAATTTTAGGAATAAATATTTATATATGATTGTCAAAAGAGTAATAAGCAAGATATTAAGTCAATTGGTAAGCTAATAAAATATCACATGAAAATATAACAATATTAAGTAATGAGTAATACGACAACTATAAGCAAAGATTAAATAGAGATTTTTTTAGGTGAAGATGTATAAGGATAAGACTTATTCGAATTTGAGGTAAAACATAAAGTGGTAGTAAGAATTTTGGTAAAACAATGTGCTCAAACAAGGTATATTACAACGTGATGTTTAGTATTCTTTAATTGATCATAAAATAAAATGCAAGTACTAAGATCAAGGGGTTGGGTTGTTACAGATATAAAAAAAAACTTGTTATCCAGTACGAAATATAAGAAACAGTTTCATGTCTTGCTTCTTAAACTGATATCTAACTATTATATATAATTTTTATCCGACATGTTTAAATTTTGACGTAATTTGCATATAATTCAAATAACCCAAATCATAATTTGATATTTGTCCGCATAACGCGCCTGGTGCTAATACTAGTTTTAGTTATTAATTCAAAAACCACGAACTTCACAACTCAAAGTTTGGCACTACTGAAAAATGTCTCATTAGTTTGGTCAAAGATTATTAACACCAAACCGAAATAAGTCAATTACAGCAAAGAATAAAAACTTGAGTTACTTTTCTTTCAAATGATAACATAAAAATCACTTTTACTTCAAAAACCCATTAATCTTTCTTTCTGTGGATCTTTACGCAAATAGCCGGTAATCTTCACCGGTACATAAATTATACATTAATTATATATCATCATAAATTATACATTAATTATATATGATTATACACATATAATATATGAACTATACAATATTATACCTTAATAGACTATTTTTAATTTATTGGTTGGGTGGACGGCTATTCGAGTTAATTACCGTTCTTTTTTTTTATAGGAGCCTATTTGGAAAGCTACCTAGAAATTGAATTTGGGTGAAATTACAGAGTTTAGCATGTTTGTCTGGCCAAGAGATTACTTGGCTAACATGAGTTTGGATGTAATTGGAGAGATGTAATTATACTCTCCAATTCTCAAGGGAGAGGTGAGAATTGGTGGTAAGTACACTGTGTAATTACAAAGTTACTTTTTAATTTCATTCATATGAGTAATTATTTTAAATTATTTTCTTTATAGAATTTTATTCCATTATTTTAATTTCTTTTTATTTTATTTTTATTTTTTAATTTTAAAATATATTTTCTTTATACATTATTTATCTTCTATTTCTCTATCTTTACTTTTTGTTATTTCATGTAATTGCTCTTATGTTTTGTTTTTTATTTGTAACTGCGTTATTATTCTAGTTTTTTAAACTACACCTCCTAGTATTAGAAATAATGAGTCATTAACAAACTTGGCATGTAATGAGTGATGTCATTAAAGTAGAGTTTCACTGTTGAATGAGATTATAAATTTATTATGTTTCCTAATCTTAAGTTGTATTTGTACTTATTTTTATTATGTTAGAATTTGACACATGTTAATTTTTTTTTTTTGGATTATGAAATTGTGTTATATTTATTGTTCCAATTTACTTATTTTAGTAGTATTGGCTTGTTAATTCACATTGCATATTGTTCATTTTTTTAGTTAGAATTGATTATTAGTTTTGCCAAATATTTGAATAATGTTATGACATTATATTTATAAATATTAATTTATTTTATCAAACATGCATTCCGTAATGTTCTTACAAAACGTATATTTTTAGTTTTTATAATTAATTAAACTAAATGTTATTAATTTGGAAAATATATATAATTAGTTTTATAATATTATTTATAAATATATGATTATTAATTAATGTACATTCAAGGAAAAAATATGCATCTTAAATACCAGATTTAATATTATTTTTACTTATAAAAAATCTTTTATAGGCATATACTTACTACATTAACTTTTAAGTTTTGATAATTACTTCATTTAAAATTTAATCTAATCGTATAATTATACTTGTCCAACCAAACAGTACACTTGTAATTACACTATAATTACGTTATGACAAACGAATAGATACTAGCAATTACACCAATTTGGTGACTTTCCAAAGAGATCTTAGGTGTTTTGTTTCCTGTACTTTAAAAAAGAAAGCAAACAAAATAAAAATAAAAATAAAATTACACACTACACATTACCAAATTCCAATAGGCACAGCCCAGTCTCACCACAATATTCCTCTTTTAAATTCCCCGCCAGGCTACTGGTCACAGAGTTGCAGCGGCAGCTCACTATCTCTGAACTCGGCTTCCTCCTGTTCTTCGAGAAATCAGCTACTCTTTCTCAAATCTCTACTTCCATTTCTATTGCTCCCTGATTCTTGCTTGACAAATCGAAGTAAAAATTTCTGATACTTGTTTGACATTTCATTTATGTAGCTAGGGTTTTTATTTTTAAAGCATTTTAACTATTGCTTTCATGTTACTTCTATTATTTTCAATTATTAAATCATGTAACTGACGTTGTAAAAAGATTTTACATTAGATTTTAACTTGTGATAGCAGTTTAGTTACCATTTCTACCTTATTACTACTGATTAATGCTTATGAAAAGATTTAACTATAATTGGACTTGATTGTGTAAATATTTCTTATACTGTCAATTTATATAACTCAAGCTCAATTTTCAATTGTTCCTCTTTCACTGCTGTTGCTGCAGGTTAAGAGATAATCTTCGATCAAATGGACGATTCTTCAAGGTAATAGAAAGAATGAAGGAAAAATAATATGAAGCCTGTTAAGTAGTTTATAACAATTTTTAGTATGTTCTGTTAATTACAACATATGAAATGAAAAGTTTTTCTAAAACTAATTTCAAGTTGAGTTGATCAGCTTGTTTTATAAATGCATGGTTTCCGAGTTTATAACATTTTAGTTTCGTTTTGAAATTATAGAAATTTATTGAAGTCTACAATAGATGCAATATGAATTTAATTGGAAAATTTTCTCAGGGAGGAGGAGATCGACACGGTTAAGATCCTGGTTGCTACAGACTGTCACTTGGGCTACATGGAAAAGGATGAAATACGGCGGCATGATTCTTTTCAGGCATTTGAAGAGATATGTTCGATTGCGGAGAAAAAACAGGCAAAAATAATTTCTCTTCTTCATTTGGTTTTTACAAATTTGCTTGTAAGTTGTATCTGCTGGTGGAATTAATGTGCCATTCCTCAGTTATTTATTCTTATATCTTGTGCCAATTATCTATGATCCATCTAGAAAAAAAGGGGTGAAAACTAAGTATGAGATTTTGTTGGAATCTAGTAAATATTTGAGTTTCATTGACTTTCACTTTGGCTTCAGGTGGACTTTGTGCTTCTCGGTGGTGATCTATTTCACGAGAATAAGCCTTCCAGGTCAACACTGGTGAAAGCCATTGAAATTCTCCGTCGTTATTGTCTCAATGATCGACCTGTGCAATTCCAAGTTGTTAGTGACCAGACAGTGAACTTTGCTAACATGTAATAACCATTTATCTGAACTTTGCTAACTTGTAATCACTATTCTTCCTCTTATTTTCATGCTTTAGAAGCGTTCCATAAATTCCTCCAATGCTTCTTTCTTCTTTTCTTTTTGTGTTTCCTTTCCTTTTGATAAGTATGAAAATCCATGTATGCTTTCTTCTTCTTCTTCTTCTTCATTTATCTTTTAATGGGAAGGCAAATTTCTGTTCTCCCTTCTGAAAATTGACACCTCATTTGTGGAAAAATGATTGAAAATTTTGAAACAACAATCTTATGCTCGGCTTGCTCCCTTTTTTCTATGTTCTATGAGAGGATATCTTTTCTAGCAAAGTTAGTTTATCTAAAAATGCTTTACAATTAACTCTTCAGTATAAATTCATTTACATTTACTTCTTTTTTAAGATAAATATTTCTGTTATTCTTAATCTTATGTGGATCTTATTCAGGTTTGGTCATGTAAATTATGAAGATCCCCACTTTAATGTGGGGTTGCCTGTTTTTAGCATTCATGGCAATCATGATGATCCAGCTGGTGTGGTATGGATTCTATGAAAGTTGCTTTGCTATTATTCTATTCATTGACTAGCAAGACTATTTTTGATCATACCGCTGTTGGTCTGCAATGTGATTGTGTTAAAAATTAAGTTACTTGTTAGTAGCCTATATAGAATAAAGAGATACTTCATTTTGAATGGCGAACCTTTTTCTTTTCAGTCTAATTTTCATATGGGTGCCTTAGATTTGACATGTTTTCTCCCATAGAGCAATTTGGGTTTTGACCCCTAGAGGTGGTTTTGTCCTGGCTATGATGCCACCTCTCACACTGATTCTACATGTATTTTTTTCTAATTCTTAATTGAATGTGTCATTAAGAAAATTGTCAAGGCTTAAAAGAAAAGCTCTAATTGGATTTGGAGAAATGACAATAGGTGCATGGAGAAGTGTCAAAGTGGTGACTTTGTGTTACATAATATTTATTGTTTTTTTTAAAGGAAATTGAACAATGTTTTGGGATATAGTAAAACATGAAGGTGGGTATTCAATTTTGCACGGAAGGTTTAGAATTGATTATTTGGAGACTGGACCTGTCTGCATCTTTGTGCTGATGAACTCAAACAACTCTTAATTTGCTGCTTTCAAGATTAAGCTAATGTTAGGCTGACGCCAACATTATTTATTGAACTAGCATCTCAAAATTATTCTTATGAATCAATGAGCCAGAATACTTTATTGAAAATGTTGAGCTACGTTGGTAAAAGCACCTCCACCCACGACCGTTAGATCCTGGGTTTGAGTCACGCTGGAGGGGAAGTGTGGAAACACTATAGATCCTCCTAATTTGGGAGGGGTTAAAAGAAAAAAAGAAAAAAAAATGTTGAGCTACCATCTTCTTTCTTACATGCTGATCTGGAGTTAATGTTGTCCACTTATGTTACAGGATAACCTATCTGCCGTTGATATCCTTTCCGCATGCAATCTTGTTAACTATTTTGGTAAAATGGATCTTGGTGGTTCTGGTGTTGGGCAGATTGCTCTCTACCCTATCCTTATCAGGAAGGTCTGCTTGCGGATATCTTTAATAAGTGGCTGCCGAGTTTGAAGCGTGATTTTATTTCTAACTGCATGCGTTGCAGGGTTCAACATCAGTAGCTCTTTATGGTCTTGGGAATATCAGGGACGAACGCTTGAATAGAATGTTTCAGGTATTGTTTCTAGTTCCTTTTCAGATCTGTTTGGCTGCTTGACAAAAGCAGTTTCTAATTGTGTTCATTTTGGTACTTGAAGACACCACATGCTGTGCAATGGATGCGACCTGAGGCTCAGGAAAGGTGTCAAGTCTCGGACTGGTTCAACATTTTGGTACTTCACCAGAACAGGTTGGTTAAGATACTGCCAGATGATAATAACTGAAAATCTCCTTTTAACATGTTTAAGATCTGCACTAAGTTTTAGTAGTACAATTGAAAATTTAGTTTGAGTATTAATGTTCCTCTCGTTTCTCGCCACATTTTCCAGAGTAAAGACAAATCCGAAAAATGCAATAAATGAGCATTTCCTGCCTCGCTTTCTGGATTTTATTGTGTGGGGTCATGAACATGAATGTTTAGTGGACCCTCAGGTATTACTAATTCTGGAGCTTCTTGGTTTCTATCCTCGCCTTTTAAATTACTTCCCTTCCTGTGAAGTAGGCTCAGTTGAAGCTTATCTTTATTACAGGAGGTCCCAGGTATGGGTTTTCACATTACTCAGCCAGGTTCTTCTGTTGCAACATCACTGATTGAGGGTGAATCAAAACAAAAACATGTACTACTCTTAGAGATTAAGGTTGTGCTTTATGAATTCCATCTTTAACTCTTCTTTATTTTGTTGGTCATGCTTTTATATTTGAGTAATAGTTTCTACTTTACTTAGGGAAATCAATATCGCCCAACAAAGATACCTCTGAACTCAGTGCGGCCTTTTGAATATACTGAGGTAGCTTCTTTTATCCACCACAACCTCTATACTGAGGTATCTTGTTTTTGTAACTACGTCTCTACACAAAGGATTTTTTTAAAATTCATTTTCAAATGGTGCATGGTACAGGTAGTGTTGAAGGATGAACCTGATATTGATCCTAATGATCATAGCTCGATTCTTGAACATTTGGATAGCGTAGTATGTCTATTCTCCATCTTTCAATCCTTCGTGTTTGTTCAGGATATTATATGATAAACCTTTTGTACATTTGTTTATTTCTGTTGCTTTATTTGAGAAGTTTATGACTGTGATTGCTTTTGAACGACTTCTAATTGTGATAGGTCAGGAAGTTGATAGAAAGATCTAATCAACAGGCTAATAGTGAATCTGTTGTAAAGCTCCCCTTAGTTCGAGTAAAGGTGGTTTTCTTATGCATCGTGTTTCACTTTGTATACATTGCCCTTCTCCCTTTTTAATTGTAGTGCCAAAATTGATGTTCCTTTTTGGATGACCGATCTGACAGGTAGACTACTCTGGGTTTATGACTATAAATCCTCAAAGGTTTGGTCAAAAATATGTGGGGAAGGTACTTATGCTAACTGCTAGATCAGGGTTCTATTTAATCCTTTTTTGCAGTCCTGGCCTCTCTCTCTAGGGAGATGCATACAACACTGCTCATGACATTTTCAAATTTATAGGTTGCCAATCCGCAGGATATTCTCATTTTCTCAAAATCATCAAAGAAGGTAGGCAAAGAAGGTAATTTACTGTTTTCTTGTGAGTGAAGAATTCTTACATTTCTTCGCCATGAGTCTAGGCCACCAGGCTGGCCCTTTCCATGGCTTTTCATCGATGGCTGGATTTTGTGTTTCACAATTTACTGGTTTAGTGCTGCCAAAGTGACCGTGTGATCACTCTGTAGGCAATGACAGTCTGATTCTTGCTCATAAGTCATAACTTGACCTAATCTAATTCATTTATCTCATGAACGACTCTGCACTTCTTGGGTTTGATACTTTATAGATGTGGAATCTCAAGCTATCCATCTTAGACTGTCATAAGATAATCTCCAATTTATCATGAAGGAAACATATACCATCTATATACTGTCGAATCATATAATGTCCCACTTGGGTATATAAGGGCATCTTATCAGGTTTAAAAGGTCTTGGACCACTCCATCCGTTGCATTAATTTTTTGGGTGGGATGTTAAAATTCTTCATACATACAACCAAACAGATTATATGGGCCGTTATAAGCTTCTACATTCATATTTCCCCCCTAAATTTTCAGAGAACAAACATTATCTTGTGACCTGAAAGTTTCCCGTTGTTTAATATAACAATAGACACTTTCAACGTTCATATCAGTGTTTATTCCAAGTTGAACTGGAACTTTCTTCTTGTCCAGACTGAGTGTTACAGTTCCTTTAGAAGGTTGGTATAGAAGAATATCTTATCGTTGCTCCAGATATTTTCACCATTCTGGCTTTTTGAATCTTTTTACCATCTCCAATGCAGATACGTATTTATAATGCTAGATAATTCATCCATGATCCATCATTTTGGATACCTTGATTCTCCTTATATCCTAGCTTCTCTTGATTTTTTTTATTTTTATTTTTAATGATATTGTAATCTACTTGAGCCGAGGGTCTTTCGGAAACAACCTCTCTACTCTCTCGGGGTAGGGGTAAGGTCTACGTACTCACTACCCTCCCCAGACCCCACTTGTGGGATTTCGGGTTGTTGTTGTTGTTGTTGTAATGATAATGTAATCTACACTATTTTTTGTTATCTCACATTTATTAACATTTGTTTATTTCTTGTAGCTAAATTTGATGATTCTGAGCGGCTTCGCCCTGAAGAATTGAATCAGCAAAACATTGAAGCTTTAGTTGCTGAGAGCAATTTGGTGGGTATCAAGTCAAGTTTGAAAGCTTTTCTCATTCTGATGTCCCCGATCACCTGTTAAATAGTTCAATGTTTGAGTTTTCATTACTATATATCCAAAACAGTAGCATATAATGTTTTAAATTTTCGAGTTCAAGAGTTTTCTTTGGTTCCTCTATGCTGTGGGAAAACTAAGTTTCGTAAAAGTGAAAGGGAACGTACTCTTGGCAGCACACTTAAGTTTCCAGTAGGGCATCTTTATCGATTATCCTGGACTTTTTCTCTCTTGGACCACCCTCTTTTACCCCCTCTCTTCACCCTCTTCTAGTCTACTAAATGGGGTTTTCCGTGTTTACCACATAATATATCCAACTAGCAGTTAAAGAAGAAGCATGTATCTAACAGTAAAACATTTTGACTCTCGCAATTAGTGTATAATCAGAAGATTTGACAAGAGCAAGCACAAGCGGAAAGCATCTTGATGCTGAAAACAGTACCTTTAAGTCCTCATTTGTTTTCAATATTTTGGAGCTATCTAATAATGATTTTATGCTACAGAAAATGGAGGTACTTCCAGTCAGCGATCTGGATGTTGCGCTGCACAATTTTGTTAACAAGGATGACAAAATGGCTTTTTATTCTTGTGTACAATACAACCTTGAGGAAACTCGAGTGAGTATGTCATTTTGTTATGCGGTAGTCTCTGTAATTAAGGATATTGCTATATTCCATTTTTTCTTCTACTCCTACATATATGTTACTTTAATTGTGTGGTACTAAGTTTGAACTATTTCTAACAGAATAAAATAGCCCGTGGTTCAGATGCAGTGAAATTCGACGAAGATGATATAATTTTAAAAGTTGGAGAATGCTTGGAGGTAAGAATTTTATATCTTTCACCTTGAGACCACCTCTGAATGCTATATCTTTCACCAAAGTAGTCCATGCATCAAGATTCCCCTTAAAGAAGAGCTTGTACCTTCTCTATTCTCTTCCCTTTTTACTTTGGTTCACAGTTTCAAATGGGGAAATATAGGTTGGGCACCCATTCCATATCTCACAAAGGGGAGATATGCAGCTAAACAATAGAAAAAGGATATTTTCACCTGCAGCAATTGGCTTTCATTCTCATGGTACCTGATATGAATTATGGTCCCAAACAGTCATTGTGATATGTGATTCTTGAATCTGTTTCAAGTGGAGAGTCAGTGAACTTGATGCAAGAATTTCATGGGTTTATTTGTTTGCAGAAGTTTTGAGCGCACAGAAATAATTCCCAGCTAATAGCTTCTGAAAGACAGGTTAAAAAAGGAGGAGGCTTCCACCAAATAAGAAGAGATGCATGAGGAACTAACAATTTTCTTATGACTGCTTAATTCCTGATATATGAAAAACAGACAGGGTGCCACGTTTTATGTGGTGCTTTTATATTATGCATGGATCACGTGGAAACGTGTCAGTTCACAGTGCAAATGTTGGAGCAGCTCAGCATGTTGGGGCTCTCTTGCAGTTCTTTTCTTGCTCTATTTAGTCCTTTCTTGTTGCTTTCCAGTTCTTTTAGGGTGGGTGAGGTGGTGAGTTTGTTCCATCGAAGCAAAGTAGGTTGGACAATCACTGAGAGAAGGAAGCGGAGAACTCAAATAGCAGCAAAGAACGTCAAATGCCTTTTATATGCTTGGGCATGTGATAGTGTTAATTGACTTTGTTGTCTGCAAAGAGAAGCTTAAGCCAAAGAAAGAAAAGAGAACAGTTGGAAAGTTAGATTCTTAATTATTCAATTATGTGCTGCTGTCCAGGTTAACACAGAGTTAAAGATGACCTTCAAGTCTGGCCCGTAAGGTCCATTCACGATTGTTCGCTATACAATTCAGATGACATAAACAATTTGCATGTGCTTGTGTCACTTGTTCAGTCAGCTCAAATGGAGGCAATTACACATATTGCTAGTTCTAATTTAGCCAAAGATGGAAAGCAGTAGTTTTGGAATGTTGACTAGAGCTGTTCATTTTTGCTTGGAATTAGATGGGCGCAGAAGTTCTTCCGCACATTCTATGATTGTGAATTCACTAACTGCATAAAATTGCATGTTCAGAAGTATTTTTCTTGATTGTTCTTATTATTATGTGTGCTTGTAAACTTCACAATGCCATTACTGTTACGTGATGTTCTGAAGTCTTATATCAAATATGGCTTTTGTAGGAACGCGTCAAACAAAGAGCTGCACAGAATAAAGATGATCAACCTTTCTCCTTTAACGGACAGTCCTTGGAGGTATTTTCCTTTGTGATTTTTACCTGAGGATGATCTTATTGCGTCAATGTCCATTATTATTTTTGTCTAAAGCATGTATAATCTAAGGGCATCTGATCCATAATGATTAAGGACATGTGTTCTCAGGATATCAGAGGCAAAAGTACTGCAGTAGGATCAGCAGTTTCATTCAGTGATGATGAGGACACCACTATGCTCTCCGCCTCAAAGTCTACTGCAGGTAAAGGAAGAAAGGAGTCATCTCAATCTTTTAGATCCTCTCGTGATGCTTCTGAAGTTAGCAAGACCTCTTCAAGGGGAAGGGGTAGAGGCAGAGGCAGAGGAAGGGCTTCCAATAGCTTGAAGCAGACAACTCTTGACGCATCTTTAGGATTCCGTCATTCTCAGAGGTTTGTAATGGATTCCTAATAGTGATGCTCCAATGTTGCGTATTTTTTCCCTGTTTCTAGTCTTCTTTACAAAGTCCCAGTTTTGCTATAGTTTATTCACATGCAGAAGCTTTTGCTTCGAGTTGTGCTTGTTTCTTGCTTTCTTTGACATCGAAGGGTTTGATACCTGGCTTGTTGCTGTTGTAAGCATTGAGCATCAAGGGAGGTTTCATTATATTTCTGAACTCCAAGCTACATTTAGCTTGCTAAGAATATAAAGCAGGATTGAACCAGAATATAATCGCCTATAGGAGGCATGTGTCATTAGTCACCCAAAAGCTTCTTGGTGAGACAACAAAGAATACCCAACAGAAGATGCTTCACGCTCTTTTTGTTGCAGTAGCAGATAAAATTTTCTGCTGCTTTTCTTAAATAATAAGCAAATAGATAACAATATTTTTGCTTTGATCAGTGCAAAATAAGCAATTATTGCTACTACTTACAAACATTGATGTTTTGCTGTTTGTTTTGGCTTTCTATTTCCTATATAAACTTACTTTCATCAAATTATTTTTCTTTAAACTTCTTATTCCTTAGAATTTTGATTTGCTAGTTTTATTTCTTATACCTTAATTGTTTTGGAGTATCAACACTCCCTAAAAGAAAGAGGAATTATTCGCTGATCATGGAATGACAACAAGAGAGAGGAGGAAATAAATATTCTACACCAGTGAACTCATTTGTATGCGTATATATTCTGCGTGGTAATAAGCGAGTCTATGCGTATTTCCGTGATAGCATTAATTTTGTGGAAAAAGATCATAGCACAACTTAAATTTAGTCTTGAAATGGCCATGACTCCAAAGCAATTAATATTTGAAGTCAAATAGGAAAAGAAAATTATGGGACAGAGGTAACATTAAATTATATATTAGGGTAAGAATGCACTAAATTAAAATGGTGAGTCGATGATACGTTTATTGAAATCATTTTTGTTTTATGCAACCATTATAAAAAGAGGTGAAAAGGGGAATAAATAGGACTAAGATGCCCAACTTTTCTAAAAACAGAAGAATTAAGTTGTGAAGAATGATAAACAAGTGAGAAGTTAATTGAAATCACTTTTCATTGATTGTTCACATTATAAAAAGGAAAGAGAGAGGGCTAAAATACAACACAAATCAACAAGACGCCCAACTATTTTAAAGACAGATTGTCATCACCTCTTTTAAATGTTTGCATAACACAAAGGATCTTCATATGAAAAAAGAAGCATTATCTTCAACATTTTGTAGTGTCAACTTTTACAAATAAAACTTTACCAGTCAAAATAGCTGATAGCTGTTTGCTTCTCCTTTAGAATTTTGCTACAAAATTTAGGTAATATAAGCATTTGTTATTACTCCGTGCCATTAAAGTCCTTTACATAAACTTTGTTGCTGCAGATCTGCATCGGCTGCTGCATCTTCATCAGTGCGAAGTATTGCTGAAGATGATGAGAATGTGGAATCTCCTTCAAGTGATGAGGATGCTAAACAGGGCACAAATGCTATTGATGAAAGCTCAGTAGGTTCTATCTTCCTTATTGAATACATTTCTTGCCCCAAGCACTTCTCCTCCCTGGTTTAGAAAGCTGTCTTAGGAAAGGAAAAAAAGAGTATTGGAAAGAAGGCATATAGCTTGCACACAAATTAATTGCAGTCTTGTATGAGCGTTACATTGTATTATATACAATTAACCCAACCTTCCTCACACTGCCTAAGGATAGAAAGCAAAAGATTGGAAGTGTTAAAAAAGGCAATTAAACCTTTGCACGAGTGATAGTAAGTAAATTCTAGCTCTTCTCTCATTGCCTGAGGATTGCAGTTAGAAAATACAAATGTGAATAAAGAACTTAAACTCAAGTAACTAGGAAGACAGTGGATGCCTATTCTATTTACTGATAATTTCTGGAGACCTCGACTTGCTCTTCAGTCCATGTTTGCCCACTTAACCGCACTGCTAATCAGCCCCATTATTGTCGTACACTCACTTTTGCATTGAGAGTAAGGGATCGGGAGATCCAGTTACTTTGAACTACTGAACAATGTATTACTGGCCAGTGCAGTAACACTAAACGTCACCGCTTCAGTTTGAATCTGTTTCCCCTGTAGAGTTGTATTTTGGAAGTGTGCATGAAAATTTCAAATACTGGATGGTGAAAAGTATTTCCTAAATATCAGTTTTCTGTCTCACTTCCTCCTGCTGTATGTTACGTAATAGCACCTTTATATGCTGTCTCCCATTGCTAGGGCGATGACAAGATAGTTCAGGGCAAAGGCCGCAAAAGGGCTGCTCCAAGGGGAAGGGGTAGAGTTTCAACAACAGCGGCTAAAAGGGGAAGAAAATCAGATAGCTCCTCGTCTTCACTTCAAAGGATGCTCATGGATGTAGATGAAGAAGATGATGATGATGATGACGACATGGCAAAGAAAGAAAATAGACCTCGACCTCGGGTAAGTGATATCAGAAAGTTAGTATTTGGATTGGATCATATAGCTGTTTTAAGCCAATGCTTATACTATTTAGACAAACAAAAATTTGAAAACTATTATATCTCTATTTCATAAGATATTATCCCCTTTAAGTTGTTGTTTGCTCCTTCTTGAGCGTGCTTATGACTTTGCTGCTTCCTTTATAGTTATGTCTTTATAATTATCCTAGTGAGAAACTCGATCAAGAATATCCTTCTGCAATCTGGTAATAGGGCTTTAGTGTATATCTCATCGTTAGGCATGACCCCCTGAATACTTTCAGTCGCTTCAAATGAAATGTCTTAATTAGTTTTGAGTGGCTCTTTTCTGAAGAAATTAAATCTAAATTGTGTTATTGGAGAATTGATGGGAGAACAATGTAAATTAGTATGATTTATGAACTCTTGGGGTTTTCTTCCTTTTGAGGTACAGGAGAAATGGCGGCTGAACTTAAATATCGTAGTCTGCCCCGTATAAGTATTGATAAATATTCAAGAATTCTGATGTCGAGGGAAAGCTGCAAAGTAATTACGAAAATTGCTCATGACAAGGAATAAGAAGCATGCTTTGGTTATTCTTGTAGTCTGTTAGCTCTGCATCTCTGAGCATTGAAAACGTAGTGCATTTTACCTCACCTTATAAACCAAAGCTTACTTTTCTAGGTCGAACATTGCGTGCATAACTAATGTTCTTTGCAGGTAACAAGGAATTATGGTGCTTTAAGGAGGTGACCGTAGCTGGAACATCTGATACCATTTGTTACATTCTGGGATGTTGATTATGGGGACTGAATTTGCATTGCGAGGTGTAAATATACACTAGTGAGTTGCAGATGTATTTTTGGTTTTAATTTCAGCGGCTTTGTATTGCCATGGTTGATAGGTTAGGAGAGTTGTTTGTTTACAGGTACAGTTGGCTTCAAAATCTAATCCAATTTTGGATATGCATTTGCATTTTGGAAGAGTATAGTTGATAGTACTATTAACTCAGAAGTATTCAACGGAAATTGTTGTAAGACGTGGCTACTCCAGTTTTTTTACTTTCCCCTTTTCCCCCTTGATTACCCAGATGGGATTGCAACTACGTCATATAAAGAAGAATCCCCGAAAACAGAGGAATCCTCGGTCTTCTCAACTCTCACTAAGGGCTTCTATTCCAATAAGCCTACTTATACGTTCTATTTGAGCCTAGCTTCCAAAGCCAACTCATTCTCCGGGACGGGATAACAAGAAAGGATGGAAAAGAATAAAGAGTGCTTGCAAGTCGGAGAGCAGAGAATACTTAGATGCGACGCAATCGTCGAAGACGGCTTTCTCTTCCATATTTTCTCTTTGTTATGGTTCTGTACTCTACGGCACGCCAGGCAATTCTCCACGATTATAGACTAGATTCAAAAGGAAAAAATCAGAGACCAACAACTATCAGTAGAACAGGATCCCAACTTAAAGTTCAAAATCTAAACCCAAAATTTCACAACTTTCTAAACCCACGATTTCATATGTTCTTTGACAAAACACTTGAAGACCATCTGTAAAGGAAATTTTATTTATTTCTGCATGTTAAAAGACAAGTTTTTTATTTCTTGAACTGAAGGTGAAAAGATGGAACGAGTGGCAAACATGAAGCCTTGAGTGTCTAAACATGAAAGACGAAGAAAAGTCATTCTTATAACGGTAATGCTCAAGACAATTTATGCATATCTCTGACTAATTTATTATAAATGTATCGTGTAAATCAATATCACAAAATTTAGGCAGTTGAATTGTTTTAACCTAATGCTGCTTCAGCGGAAACTTGAATATTGAATTATAAGATTGTCACTTAGCATATCTAAATCAAACTTTATAATAACGACTTTTTTTTTTAAATTTATTGTATCTACCTCAAAATACAGAAGTTCGAAAGGTACAATGAAAAAATAAACTAGGAGAAGATTCAATTATCCATTAAAATAATATTACAGTATCAATATTCTACCCCCTCCCCTAACTATTATTTCAATATTTGTTAGATTAAACTGTAAGTAAAATAGAAGATTAAGTTTTAAAAGGGGTGGGGAAGAGATGTTCCATGTATATCTGATTTAAGAACTGGTCTTCTAATTATAAAGGATCAACAATCACAAGGAATATGACAAATTTCTTAAGTCCTCATTTGATGTATATCCCAAGTTGTCTTGGACTTGTGGTCTTTTGGCTGAGTTAGTGTTCAAGGAAGAAAGTCTTATTTTAGGTTGTTAAGGTTTGATGATTGATTTTATTTACTTAATAGCAAATACAAGCCAAAAAAGTCAATATAGAATTAGGTTTCTTTATGACTGCTAAAGTGATCGAACGAAATGTTGGATTGATTCAATACCGAATCCCAAATCTCTATAGACGACTAATGATAGCGGCTGTATTTTTCGGAAAAACCCAAGGAAACTGAAATATCTTGCCAAATAAAAAGTCCCTCCCGAATTTCCAATTACAAATACAAAGTCCTCTAATGCTTTTAGATACATGAACGATGATACAAACATGTTAACCTAAAGAAAGAGTTCTCTCAATTGCACATTAATAGTATATTTGCATAATATAAAAACATAAATTGATTGATCAAGTCAAATAAAAGGCAAAATTAACTAAACCATGGAACATTCATGGCTATGTATCCAAAAAGTATCAAATATGAGAACATCACTTTTTTTTTTCTTTTGTTGCTAATTTAGAGTGTATTGAATAATATGGAAAATACACTTTTCATATCTGTCTAATACAAATATGAGAAGGCAAATGAAGAACCATATTATACAGCAAGTGGATATAATTTTTATAATATGTATCACCCGAAAATGATGTGTATTGGGTCGGATATGATTAAATGAAATCGGATCGACAATAATCAAGGGAAGAAGGGACGGATATAGCTTGAGGCCGAATTACCTCGGTACAGGATCGAGAAGTCGGGCACATAGGTCGGAGCAACCGAGACAAGATGACCGGTATAGTTGACCGAAGAACACTTCGGTATTGAAGGTCGGCCTCGAACCGTGTATCTCGCCATTGACCGGATATCTCGCCAGGAATAATTATCTCAATCATTATAGCCGTTATGCCGGTGATTTAAGGAGATCCAATCCCGAATTTAGGGGGATTTGTCTTGTAATTAGTGACCTACTTTATTTAGAACCTTTATCTTTGCCATAAGAGGCGCCTCTCATTCACCATTAAGGCAGATTGAAATCTGAGAACTCAAATCAATACATTTTGGTTATTTAGCATCACATCCACTGTTTCACAGTATTATATTCATTGTATTCATTGTCTATCAAAATATTATTCCATTTCATGTAGTTCATCATCAACTCACGGTTTGATTGTCCTTTTTCTTATTATAATACTTTAATCGATTTTGTCATATTTCTACTCAGTATCAAAACTAGTTCCCCGATCCTTGGCACTATGAATAAATTCAATTGTTATCCGGTTTTAAGGGTAAACATGATGTTTCATAAATCTAGGAACATCCAAGTTAAGTGGTACTTCTCAAGAAGTTTAATATTTTTCTAATTTCTTTTAACTTATAATAACTCTTTTCAAATAATGCCTGCCTATTATTTTCTAAATAATAAGAAATTTTCCATCGTCGATTTCCTCGACATATGTTGAAATGGATGATGGCTTGGTCTAAACTGTCTGAAAATAGTAAAATTAGGGATAATAAATAAATGTAGGGATACATGACCGTTACTCTCTTTTCCCTTTCATTGGTACGAAAAATATTTAAGTTGAATCCCCTTTTTATGTAACACTTCACGAGTCAAACAAATTTTTATGACAACAAATCAAGTGAAACATGTCATCTAGAGTAGGGCGAACATGTAAAAATATTTTGCACACAATTTATAATAGATACATTAATAAATACATATGATGATCAATTTTTTTTTACATTGCAAAAGCAAGACGTAAAGTCTAACTAATAGAAAGTGCCTATGAATTAGTTCCAAGAAAGTGGCCATTCACGTCAGGAATAGAGGCCGTTAAGGATATACTTGCTTTTTCGTTTTTTTCGTCGAGATTGGGTTGGTGTTCAGTGTACCGCTTGTGACGCTTATGCTTTACAAGCCTACATAGGGTACACTACAAAAAGCTCCGATCTTAACGCTCCTACTACTGCTGTGCAGCCTTTTCTCGGGTTTGTAGAGTCGGGTTTCCCGTTTTTTATAATTTTGTTTCTATACACTAGGTGCATTGCTCATTTTCTTTTGTAACTTATACACTCTTTACTATTAATTGGATCTTTCCAAATGGTGCTTGTGGAGTTCTGATTATATACTTTTACTAGTGAATTTGTTTGCATAAAATATGTCAGTAAACTATATATTTATTACATTTGAATTGCTCAGATAATCTAAATTACTAAAGTTATCAAATCCAATAAAGTATAAACATATACAAATAAAATTATTATCATAACATATTAAATATTACCACGAGTTTTATGTCCTCTTATTATTGGCAATTATTTTTTTGGGGGAAGGGGTAGGTATTATGCCAAAAAGGAAAATTACGGGTCAAATCTTATCCGGATTCGGACTACCTACCTATTTAGCTCCAGAACCGGGTCAAATCAATTAGCTAGCGTTTTACCCAGCCCCAACGTTCTTTTCCCCTCGATAAGAAAATCGAAGTTTCCAGAATCCAAGCTCCCCACTAACCGGAGCTTCTTAGGTTCGTATCGTCCTCTGCGCCGCCGTTTCTTTCGCCGTCACCATTAGTTAACGTTCGGTACCGGTAAGTTGCTTTTGCGGTATATTTTTGTGTCCTTTTTTTTTTTTGTACTAAGTTAATTTTAGTTCAGGTATATATGATCTTCTCTATATTTTCTTTTCTCTGGTGTATTATGAAGAATAGGATGTAGAAGTATTTGATTAAAGCAGATTTAACTCACAATATTTGTTCGCCGAAGGAAGAATAGTGCTGTAGGAAGTTAATTTAAATATGGAAATAATAATTTATTTGCTGCATTTTCATTTTGTCTCTGGATGTTGATAATTATGCATATGGATTGTATTGTCAAGGAGGCGAAGTTAGCGCCTAAGTTATGTTCTGCCAAGTCTCTGGGTAAGTTTATGAGGTTAGGCATCATTGTGATACTGTCAAGTGTAAGACCTATAGAAACCCTAATAGTGCTGGAATGAAACAAACCCAAATAATCGAGATGATTATAGAGGATTCATATGGCCAAAATCTAAGAATCGAGTATGTTATGTAAAGATGGATAGAGAGGAGATGGAAAAGGTAGCAAGGCCTGAAGCAGCCACACCAGCTAATTTGGGGTCGTGGCATAGTTCTTATGTTGTTGAATGTAATTGACCTTCTAAGGAAGCTGAAAACTAGGCAAGCTTGGCATGGCTCGACTTAGCTATACCATGCTCAAGAGTAATTGACCCTAATATCTTGCTGCTCGATCTTCGCTTAATTGGTGGATGAGGAAGTTTATGCATTAGCAACTCAGTTGTTGTATTGGACTAGCAAATTTTATCCAAATCTTCCCACTCAATCCAAAAAGCTCTAAGCTACGCTAAAATCATTGAGGTAGCAGCCACACCTTTGAATTTAGGAAAACTAATTCAATCAAAATCTCTACTCTTCTTAATGCAAGTAAAAAAGCAATCCTAGATCTGTTACAAGTTTCAGACGAAATACTAAATCCAAAAGCTGTGTGTTCTAATACGGGATAGCCGTTCCAAAAGGAATTGTGTTTTGAGATAAAAGCTAAGGCGAGATATCTATCCCTACTTTCTTTATTTTTCGTTACTTTGACGCCATATTCTTGCTGCCAGAGTGAACGTTTGACGTAAAATGATTAAGGCCACAAGAACATGTAATCAACCTAAAAGAAATAAGAGAGAGAGATGGAATAGAGATTGGGTTAGAAAGGATGGATACAATGAGAAGTGATGGATCATGGATGAGTTGAGGAGATTGGTGATGATGGGAGGAGAGTGAGAGAGAAACTAGCAAGAGGCTGAAGTTGAAAATATAGGTCGCTTTATAGATTATATTTGCAAGGCTTAAAAATTTAAATAAGAGAAGAGAAGTAGAAAGGCTCTCTAAGCTCATAAGCCTGTTAACCTGGATTTTTTTCCTGAGCCGAGTTCTAGCAGATCACAAGCGTGTCCAACGCTAGACCTTGATATCCAATCTGCATTTGATTTGCCTTAGTTACAAACACTGAAGTTTCCGTGTTGACTAACTGAATCTTGCCTTCAATCAGATAGTTTAAGGTGAACTTCCTCGAAACTATAACCAGGCATGTAGCAAACATATATATCTGTGTCATTGCTTTTTGGTTGTTAGGTTGTTCCACACTCAACTTTCTTATCGTAACATGTAACTTGTGGTAATGGTGCTACCACAACTTTCTTATTATAACCTGTTACCAATTTACCATATAGTAATGCTAATTTGTGGAATCGAAAAAGTGAAGTGATTCATTATATTTTTATGAAGCATGTAAAATTATCTGATTATCAACTATGCATTAGAATGTCAGTACAAGCAAACTTCTATCTCTAATCTCCCTCGTTGTATGTGTTAACTAGAGCGCTGATGACTTGCAGTTCACAAATTTCTTCGTTATACTCCCTTTAGCCTGCTACCGGACTTAGGCTTAGACAAATGTTAAGAAATCACCAATGTTTTTTGTCCCTGCTGGTAACAGATCCTTGGTATCGAAGGTTTTTACTCACTTCATCGACCACTAAGCCACATCCTTGGTTTCCAACCCCCGTTAGTTTAAATTCAAGTTTGCACACTATTATGAGAAGTAATGACAACATATCCATGTCATGGAAAGTAGGACAAGTTTGTACAACCTCTAAAAATTATGGCTTGATTTTATGGTTAATTAACACAAGACTCCCTCTGGTCCAATAGTGAGTTTCATGGGTAGCACTATAGGATTAAGCTGGGTTTGTTGTTGTTGTTGGGTAGCGCTATAGGGGAATGAAGATATCTGGGTAAAGGTGGGTGTGGCTTCGGTGTAGGACAAGATGCGGGAAGTGAGGCTTAGATGGTTCGAGTATGTGAAGGGGAGAAGCCTAGATGCCCCAGTAAGGTGGTGTGAGCGGTTGGCTTTGGTGGGTATGAAGAGAGGTAGAAGGAGGCCAGAGAAACATTGGGGAGAGGTGATCAGGCAGAACATGACGCGACTTCAGTTTACCGAGGAAATGATCCTTGGTAGGAAAGTATGGAGGTTGAGAATTAGGATAAAAGGTTAGTAGGTAGTCGACCGCTTCTTGATTCGTACAGGGTGGACCCATTAGGGTTAGATTGGTAGTGTGTTCTTATTCTTAAATTGCTAATTTTACATGTTTTCCTATTACCATCCGCGTTGGTTTCTTAGTTTCTTGATGTGGTTGATGCTTGTTGCTACTTCTTCTTGCCATCTACTTTCTGGCTCTTAGTTTGTTGTGATTATCTTTTTGGCATTTCATGTTGGTAATTCTTGTTTCTACTATTTCTTTCCTTCCTTCCTGAGCCAAGGTCTATCGAAAATGGGCGCTCTATCCTCCCAAGATAGGGGTAAGGTATGCGTACACACTATCCTCCTGAGACCCCACTTGTTGGACTTCACTGAGTTGTTGTTGTATACTCCCCTTTAGCCTACTTTGCTAACGAGGGAAAGAAACAAAGGAAAAAAATTAAATGGATGTTAGGCGAGCACATATCCATTGCTTTTGGCATGTTCGCTGCAATCATTGTCACTTGTCTCTTCTTTCTCGTTGGGAACAAGTTCCCGTTTAACTGTAATGGCTTGATTTGTAACCAAGAATTAAGCATGACTGGTCTTGAAGTTAACCATGAAATGCTGAGAACCTGAAAGCCTGTCCATGTAATTTTACTAGATTATGTATTGAGTAGTGTATCATGATCACATAAGAATATCAGTTTGGGTTGATGCTTTGAACTCATTATCCGAGCGTCTTCTATCATTTACCAAAATTGTTATTGGCAGTGTTTCTCTGGCTGCTCAATCCTTGTTAATAAAGTCAAAAAGTAAGATACATTTGTCAGTATGTTTTACATTTACATTTGCTGCAGTTAAGGTCATGCCTAAAGTAAAAACAAACCGTGTCAAATATCCAGAGGGATGGGAGCTGATTGAACCTACTCTTAGTGAATTACAAGCAAAAATGAGGGAAGGTATTGTCACTTCAGTTAATAAGTCTATTTAGCGTTCGTTGTTTCCTGTGTAGTCAAAATTATTTTCATCTCCTAATATATTGTGGAACTTTAATGTTGGTTTGACTGTCTGGTGCAGCTGAGAATGATCCTCATGATGGCAAAAGAAAATGTGAGGCTTTGTGGCCTATTTTCAAAATTGCCCACCAGAAGAGCCGGTATATTTTTGATCTCTATCACAGGAGGAAGGAGATCTCCAAGGAATTATATGAGTTCTGCCTAGATCAAGGATATGCGGATAAAAATTTGATTGCGAAATGGAAAAAGGTATGTTCACCCTCCTTGCTTCAGTTTGTGTGCCACCTTTGCTTTTTAAGTGCACTTGCATGAAGCCATGAACGATCTCTTTTTCATTTGTGGGGAACTCTTGTTCATGTACTGTAAGACATGCCAATGCGTATTTCTCTTTTTTCTTTATGTATTTCTGTTTTGACTTTTATTTTGTACTTTTTCTTGGAGAGAGGTTCCTTTTTTTTTTTGTGGGGG